>CAWUDS030003457.1:0-205000 GCA_963859935.3 Lathyrus sativus
AAATATTTGTCATTTATTTATAGTCTTTTAACTTTGTGGCTTACTGACGAAGAAGCATGAAATTTGGTGATGGAGAAGAAACATGTTAAATATATTTACATCTAATTACCATATTTCAATGTGAAAATGGTAAATATAAACAAATTTGAGCCTGATTATTTAATTTTAATTTTTACCTATATTATATAAAATATAACTCATGGATTATAGTCTTTTAACTTTGATTTTTGGTGGGGATAAACCTAAAATTTTGTGATGGAGTTTAAAAATAAAATATAATTAATTTTTTATACCTACTATAGTCTATTATGTTTGGTGCTTAGTGATAAAAAAAACTTAAGACTTTGGGATGGTGAAGAAAAAACCTAAAATATTTGTCATTTATTTATAGTCTTTTAACTCTGTGGCTTACTAACGAAGAAGCATGAAATTTGGTCATGGAGACGAAACATATTAAATATATTTACATCTAATTACCATATTTCAATGTGAAAATGGTAAATATAAACAAATTTGAGCCTGATTATTTAATATTAATATTTACCTATATTAAATAAAATATAAATCATGGATTATAGTCTTTTAACTTTGTTTTTTGGTGGGGATAAACCTAAAATTTTGTGATGGAGTTTAAAAATAAAATATAATTAATTTTTTATACCTACTATAGTCTATTATGTTTGGTGCTTAGTGAATAAAAAACATAAGACTTTGGGATGGTGAAGAAAAAAACCTAAAATATTTGTCATTTATTTATAGTCTTTTAACTCTGTGGCTTACTGACAAGAAGCATGAAATTTGGTCATGGAGAAGAAACATATTAAATATATTTACATCTAATTACCATATTTCAATGTTAAAATGGTAAATATAAACAAGTTTGTGCCTGATTATTTAATTTTAATTTTTACCTACATTATATAAAATATAAGTCACGGATTATAGTCTTTTAACTTTGTTTTTTGGTGGGGATAAACCTATAATTTTGTGATGGAGTTTAAAAATAAAATATAATTAATTTTTTATACCTACTATAGTCTATTATGTTTGGGGCTTAGTGATAAAAAAACATAAGACTTTGGGATGGTGAAGACAAAACCTAAAATATTTGTCATTTATTTATAGTCTTTTAACTCTGTGGCTTACTGACGAAGAAGCATGAAATTTGGTTATGGAGAAGAAACATATTAAATATATTTACATCTAATTACCATATTTCAATGTGTAAATGGTAAATATAAACAAATTTGAGCATGATTATTTAATTTTAATTTTTACCTATATTATATAAAATATATGTCATGGATAAAAGTCTTTTAACATGGTTTTTTAGAGGGTAAAAAACTAAAGTAGGTAAACCTATAGCATATATGTTTAGAGGTAAAAATTGTATATAAAAATTAACATTTATATATATATATATATATATATATATATATATATATATATATATATATATATATATATATTTTACATATTTGAATATATATATATATATATAGGTATAATTATATTTTATATGGTTTCACATGGTTGGATATATGACATTTATAAAATTAATTTGTTTTTTTTTACTCCTATAGAAATTAAAGAGGTTTAACATGGTTTTTTAGAGGGTAAAAAACTAAAATTTTGTGATGGAGTTTAAAAATAAAATATAATTAATTTTTTATACCTACTATAGTCTATTATGTTTGGTGCTTAGTGATAAAAAAACATAAGACTTTTGGATGGTGAAGAAAAAACCTAAAATATTTGTCATTTAGTTATAGTCTTTTAGCTTTGTGGCTTACTGACGAAGAAGCATGAAATTTGGTGATGGAGAAGAAACATATTAAATATATTTACATCTAATTACCATATTTCAATGTGAAAATGGTAAATATAAACAAATTTGAGCCTGATTATTTAATTTTAATTGTTACCTATATTATATAAAATATAAATCATGGATTATAGTCTTTTAACTTTGTTTTTTGGTGGAGATAAACCTAAAATTTTGTGATGGAGTTTAAAAATAAAATATAATTAATTTTTTATACCTACTATAGTCTATTATGTTTGGTGCTTAGTGATAAAAAAACATAAGACTTTTGGATGGTGAAGAAAAAACCTAAAATATTTGTCATTTAGTTTTAGTCTTTTAGCTTTGTGGCTTACTGACGAAGAAGCATGAAATTTGGTGATGGAGAAGAAACATATTAAATATATTTACATCTAATTACCATATTTCAATGTGAAAATGGTAAATATAAACAAATTTGAGCCTGATTATTTAATTTAATTTTTACCTATATTATATAAAATATAAATCATGGATTATAGTCTTTAACTTTGTTTTTTGGTGGAGATAAACCTAAAATTTTGTGATGGAGTTTAAAAATAAAATATAATTAATTTTTTATACCTACTATAGTCTATTATGTTTGGTTCTTAGTGATAAAAAAACATAAGACTTTGGGATGGTGAAGAAAAAAACCTAAAATATTTGTCATTTATTTATAGTCTTTTAACTCTGTGGCTTACGGACGAAGAAGCATGAAATTTGGTGATGGAGAAGAAACATATTAAATATATTTACATCTAATTACCATATTTCAATGTGAAAATGGTAAATATAAATAAATTTGAGCCTGATTATTTAATTTTAATTTTTACCTACATTATATAAAATATAAGTCACGGATTATAGTCTTTTAACTTTGTTTTTTGGTGGGGATAAACCTAAAATTTTGTGATGGAGTTTAAAAATAAAATATAATTAATTTTTTATACCTACTATAGTCTATTATGTTTGGGGCTTAGTGATAAAAAAACATAAGACTTTGGGATGGTGAAGACAAAACCTAAAATATTTGTCATTTATTTATAGTCTTTTAACTCTGTAGCTTACTGGCGAAGAAGCATGAAATTTGGTGATGGAGAAGAAACATATTAAATATATTTACATCTAATTACCATATTTCAATGTGAAAATGGTAAATATAAACAAATTTGAGCCTGATTATTTAATTTTATTTTTTACCTATATTATTTAAAATATATGTCATGGATTATAGTCTTTTAACTTTGTTTTTTGGTGGAGATAAACCTAAAATTTTGTGATGGAGTTTAAAAATAAAATATAATTAATTTTTTATACCTACTATAGTCTATTATGTTTGGTGCTTAGTGATAAAAAAACATAAGACTTTGGGATGGTGAAGAAAAAACCTAAAATATTTGTCATTTATTTATAGTCTTTTAACTCTGTGGCTTACGGACGAAGAAGCATGAAATTTGGTGATGGAGAAGAAACATATTAAATATATTTACATCTAATTACCATATTTCAATGTGAAAATGGTAAATAGAAACAAATTTGAGCCTGATTATTTAATTTTAATTTTTACCTACATTATATAAAATATAAGTCACGGGTTATAGTCTTTTAACTTTGTTTTTTGGTGGGGATAAAAATATAATTTTGTGATGGAGTTTAAGAATAAAATATAATTAATTTTTATACCTACTATAGTATATTATGTTTGGGGCTTAGTGATAAAAAACATAAGACTTTGGGATGGTGAAGACAAAACCTAAAATATTTGTCATTTATTTATAGTCTTTTAACTCTGTGGCTTACTGACGAAGAAGCATGAAATTTGGTGATGGAGAAGAAACATATTAAATATATTTACATCTAATTACCATATTTCAATGTGAAAATGGTAAATATAAACAAATTTGAGCTTGATTATTTAATTTTAATTTTTACCTATATTATATAAAATATATGTCATGGATTAAAGTCTTTTAACATGGTTTTTTAGAGGGTAAAAAACTAAAGTAGGTAAACCTATAGCATATATGTTTAGAGGTAAAAATTATATATAAAAATTAACATTTATATATATATTTTACATATTTGAATATTATATATATATATATATATATATATATATATATATATATATATATATATATATATATATATATATATATATATATATATATATATATATATATATATATATATATATATATATATATATATATATATATATATATATATTATATATATAGGTATAATTATATTTTACATGGTTTCACATGGTTGGATATATAACATTTATAAAATTAATTTGTTTTTTGTTTACTCCTATAGAAATTAAAGAGGTTTAACATGGTTTTTTAGAGGGTAAAAAAACTAAACTTTTGTGAGGGAGTTTAAAAATAAAATATAATTAATTTTTTTATACCTACTATAGTCTATTATGTTTGGTGCTTAGTGATAAAAAACATAAGACTTTGGGATGGTGAAGAAAAAACCTAAAATATTTGTCATTTATCTATAGTCTTTTAACTCTGTGGCTTACTGACGAAGAAGCATGAAATTTGGTGATGGAGAAGAAACATATTAAATATATTTACATCTAATTACCATATTTCAATGTGAAAATGGTAAATATAAACAAATTTGAGACTGATTATTTAATTTTAATTTTTACCTACATTATATAAAATATAAGTCACGGATTATAGTCTTTTAACTTTGTTTTTTGGTGGGGATAAACCTATAATTTTGTGATGGAGTTTAAAAATAAAATATAATTAATTTTTTATACCTACTTTAGTCTACTATGTTTGGGGCTTAGTGATAAAAAAACATAAGACTTTGGGATGGTGAAGACAAAAACCTAAAATATTTGTCATTTATTTATAGTCTTTTAACTATGTGGCTTACTGACGAAGAAGCATGAAATTTGGTGATGGAGAAGAAACATATTAAATATATTTACATCTAATTACCATATTTCAATGTGAAAATGGTAAATATAAACAAATTTGAGCCTGATTATTTAATTTTAATTTTTACCTATATTATATAAAATATATGTCATGGATTAAAGTCTTTTAACATGGTTTTTTAGAGGGTAAAAAACTAAAGTAGGTAAACCTTTAGCATATATGTTTTGAGGTAAAAATTATATATAAAAATTAACATTTATATATATATTTTACATATTTGAATATATATATAGGTATAATTATATTTTACATGGTTTCACATGGTTGGATATATGACATTTATAAAATTAATTTGTTTTTTGTTTACTCCTATAGAAATTAAAGAGGTTTAAATGGTTTTTTAGAGGGTAAAAAACTAAAATTTTGTGAGGGAGTTTACAAATAAAATATAATTAATTTTTTTATACCTACTATAGTCTATTATGTTTGGTGCTTAGTGATAAAAAAACATAAGACTTTGGGATGGTGAAGAAAAAACCTAAAATATTTGTCATTTATTTATAGTCTTTTAACTCTGTGGCTTACTGACGAAGAAGCATGAAATTTGGTGATGGAGAAGAAACATATTAAATATATTTACATCTAATTACCATATTTCAATGTGAAAATGTTAAATATAAACAAATTTTAGCCTGATTATTTAATTTTAATTTTTACCTACATTATATAAAATATAAGTCACGGATTATAGTCTTTTAACTTTGTTTTTTGGTGGGGATAAACCCATAATTTTGTGATGGAGTTTAAAAATAAAATTTAATTAATTTTTTATACCTAATATAGTCTATTATGTTTGGGGCTTAGTGATAAAAAAAACATAAGACTTTGGGATGGTGAAGACAAAACCTAAAATATTTGTCATTTATTTATAGTCTTTTAACTCTGTGGCTTACTGACGAAGAAGCATGAAATTTGGTGATGGAGAAGAAACATATTAAATATATTTACATCTAATTACCATATTTCAATGTGAAAATGGTAAATATAAACAAATTTGAGCCTGATTATTTAATTTTAATTTTTACCTATATTATATAAAATATATGTCATGGATTATAGTCTTTTAACATTGTTTTTTGGTGGAGATAAACCTAAAATTTTGTGATGGAGTTTAAAAATAAAATATAATTAATTTTTTATACCTACTATAGTCTATTATGTTTGGTGCTTAGTGATAAAAAAAACATAAGACTTTGGGATGGTGAAGAAAAAACCTAAAATATTTGTCATTTATTTATAGTCTTTTAACTCTGTGGCTTACGGACGAAGAAGCATGAAATTTGGTGATGGAGAAGAAACATATTAAATATATTTACATCTAATTACCATATTTCAATGTGATAATGGTAAATATAAACAAATTTGAGCCTGATTATTTAATTTTAATTTTTACCTACATTATATAAAATATAAGTCACGGATTATAGTCTTTTAACTTTGTTTTTTGGTGGGGATAAACCTATAATTTTGTGATGGAGTTTAAAAATAAAATATAAATAATTTTTTATACCTACTATAGTCTATTATGTTTGGGGCTTAGTGATAAAAAAAACATAAGACTTTGGGATGGTGAAGACAAAACCTAAAATATTTGTCATTTATTTATAGTCTTTTAACTCTGTGGCTTACTGACGAAGAAGCATGAAATTTGGTGATGGAGAAGAAACATATTAAATATATTTACATCTAATTACCATATTTCAATGTGAAAATGGTAAATATAAACAAATTTGAGCCTGATTATTTAATTTTAATTTTTACCTATATTATATAAAATATATGTCATGGATTATAGTCTTTTAACTTTGTTTTTTGGTGGAGATAAACCTAAAATTTTGTGATGGAGTTTAAAAATAAAATATAATTAATTTTTTATACCTACTATAGTCTATTATGTTTGGTGCTTAGTGATAAAAAAACATAAGACTTTGGGATGGTGAAGAAAAAACCTAAAATATTTGTCATTTATTTATAGTCTTTTAACTCTGTGGCTTACGGACGAAGAAGCATGAAATTTGGTGATGGAGAAGAAACATATTAAATATATTTACATCTAATTACCATATTTCAATGTGAAAATGGTAAATATAAACAAATTTGAGCCTGATTATTTAATTTTAATTTTTACCTACATTATATAAAATATAAGTCACGGATTATAGTCTTTTAACTTTGTTTTTTGGTGGGGATAAACCTATAATTTTGTGAAGGAGTTTAAAAATAAAATATAATTAATTTTTTATACCTACTATAGTCTATTATGTTTGGGGCTTAGTGATAAAAAAACATAAGACTTTGGGATGGTGAAGACAAAACCTAAAATATTTGTCATTTATTTATTGTCTTTTAACTCTGTGGCTTACTGACGAAGAAGCATGAAATTTGGTGATGGAGAAGAAACATATTAAATATATTTACATCTAATTACCATATTTCAATGTGAAAATGGTAAATATAAACAAATTTGAGCCTGATTATTTAATTTTAATTTTTACCTATATTATATAAAATATATGTCATGGATTATAGTCTTTTAACTTTGTTTTTTGGTGGAGATAAACCTAAAATTTTGTGATGGAGTTTAAAAATAAAATATAATTAATTTTTTATACCTACTATAGTCTATTATGTTTGGTGCTTAGTGATAAAAAAACATAAGACTTTGGGATGGTGAAGAAAAAACCTAAAATATTTGTCATTTATTTATAGTCTTTTAACTCTGTGGCTTACGGACGAAGAAGCATGAAATTTGGTGATGGTGAAGAAACATATTAAATATATTTACATCTAATTACCATATTTCAATGTGAAAATGGTAAATATAAACAAATTTGAGCCTGATTATTTAATTTTAATTTTTACCTACATTATATAAAATATAAGTCACGGGTTATAGTCTTTTAACTTTGTTTTTTGGTGGGGATAAACCTATAATTTTGTGATGGAGTTTCAAAATAAAATATAATTAATTTTTTATACCTACTTTAGTCTATTATGTTTGGGGCTTAGTGATAAAAAAACATAAGACTTTGGGATGGTGAAGACAAAACCTAAAATATTTGTCATTTATTTATAGTCTTTTAACTCTGTGGCTTACTGACGAAGAAGCATGAAATTTGGTGATGGAGAAGAAACATATTAAATATATTTACATCTAATTACCATATTTCAATGTGAAAATGGTAAATATAAACAAATTTGAGCCTGATTATTTAATTTTAATTTTTACCTATATTATATAAAATATATGTCATGGATTAAAGTCTTTTAACATGGTTTTTTAGAGGGTAAAAAACTAAAGTAGGTAAACCTATAGCATATATGTTTAGAGGTAAAAATTATATATAAAAATTAACATTTATATATATATTTTACATATTTGAATATATATATATATATAGGTATAATTATATTTTACATGGTTTCACATGGTTGGATATATGACATTTATAAAATTAATTTGTTTTTTGTTTACTCCTATAGAAATTAAAGAGGTTTAACATGGTTTTTTAGAGGGTAAAAAACTAAAATTTTGTGAGGGAGTTTAAAAATAAAATATAATTAATTTTTTATACCTACTATAGTCTATTATGTTTGGTGCTTAGTGATAAAAAAACATAAGACTTTGGGATGGTGAAGAAAAAACCTAAAATATTTGTCATTTATTTATAGTCTTTTAACTCTGTGGCTTACTGACTAAGAAGCATGAAATTTGGTGATGGAGAAGAAACATATTAAATATATTTACATCTAATTACCATATTTCAATGTGAAAATGGTAAACATAAACAAATTTGAGCCTGATTATTTAATTTTAATTTTTACCTACATTGTATAAAATATAAGTCACGGATTATAGTCTTTTAACTTTGTTTTTTGGTGGGGATAAACCTATAATTTTGTGATGGAGTTTAAAAATAAAATATAATTAATTTTTTATACCTACTATAGTCTATTATGTTTGGGGCTTAGTGATAAAAAAAACATAAGACTTTGGGATGGTGAAGACAAAACCTAAAATATTTGTCATTTATTTATAGTCTTTTAACTCTGTGACTTACTGACGAAGAAGCATGAAATTTGGTGATGGAGAAGAAACATATTAAATATATTTACATCTAATTACCATATTTCAATGTGAAAATGGTAAATATAAACAAATTTGAGCCTGATTATTTAATTTTAATTTTTACCTATATTATATAAAATATATGTCATGGATTATAGTCTTTTAACTTTGTTTTTTGGTGCAGATAAACCTAAACTTTTGTGATGGAGTTTAAAAATAAAATATAATTAATTTTTTATACCTACTATAGTCTATTATGTTTGGTGCTTAGTGATAAAAAAACATAAGACTTTGGGATGGTGAAGAAAAAACCTAAAATATTTGTCATTTATTTATAGTCTTTTAACTCTGTGGCTTACGGACGAAGAAGCATGAAATTGGGTGATGGAGAAGAAACATATTAAATATATTTACATCTAATTACCATATTTCAATTTGAAAATGGTAAATATAAACAAATTTGAGCCTGATTATTTAATTTTAATTTTTACCTACATTATAGAAAATATAAGTCACGGGTTATAGTCTTTTAACTTTGTTTTTTGGTGGGGATAAACCTATAATTTTGTGATGGAGTTTAAAAATAAAATATAATTAATTTTTTATACCTACTATAGTCTATTATGTTTGCGGCTTAGTGATAAAAAAACATAAGACTTTGGGATGGTGAAGACAAAACCTAAAATATTTGTCATTTATTTATAGTCTTTTAACTCTGTGGCTTACTGACGAAAAAGCATGAAATTTGGTGATGGAGAAGAAACATATTAAATATATTTACATCTAATTACCATATTTCAATGTGAAAATGGTAAATATAAACAAATTTGAGCCTGATTATTTAATTTTAATTTTTACCTATATTATATAAAATATATGTCATGGATTAAAGTCTTTTAACATGGTTTTTTAGAGGGTAAAAAACTAAAGTAGGTAAACCTATAGCATATATGTTTAGAGGTAAAAATTATATATAAAAATTAACATTTATATATATATATTTTACATATTTGAATATATATATATATAGGTATAATTATATTTTACATGGTTTCACATGGTTGGATATATGACATTTATAAAATTAATTTGTTTTTTGTTTACTCCTATAGAAATTAAAGAGGTTTAACATGGTTTTTTAGAGGGTAAAAAACTAAAATTTTGTGAGGGAGTTTAAAAATAAAATATAATTAATTTTTTATACCTACTATAGTCTATTATGTTTGGTGCTTAGTGATAAAAAAACATAAGACTTTGGGATGGTGAAGAAAAAACCTAAAATATTTGTCATTTATTTATAGTCTTTTAACTCTGTGGCTTACTGACGAAGAAGCATGAAATTTGGTGATGGAGAAGAAACATATTAAATATATTTACATCTAATTACCATATTTCAATGTGAAAATGGTAAATATAAACAAATTTGAGCCTGATTATTTAATTTTAATTTTTACCTACATTGTATAAAATATAAGTCACGGATTATAGTCTTTTAACTTTGTTTTTTAGTGGGGATAAACCTATAATTTTGTGATGGAGTTTAAAAATAAAATATAATTAATTTTTTATACCTACTATAGTCTATTATGTTTGGGGCTTAGTGATAAAAAAAACATAAGACTTTGGGATGGTGAAGACAAAACCTAAAATATTTGTCATTTATTTATAGTCTTTTAACTCTGTGGCTTACTGACGAAGAAGCATGAAATTTGGTGATGGAGAAGAAACATATTAAATATATTTACATCTAATTACCATATTTCAATGTGAAAATGGTAAATATAAACAAATTTGAGCCTGATTATTTAATTTTAATTTTTACCTATATTATATAAAATATATGTCATGGATTATAGTCTTTTAACTTTGTTTTTTGGTGGAGATAAACCTAAAATTTTGTGATGGAGTTTAAAAATAAAATATAATTAATTTTTTATACCTACTATAGTCTATTATGTTTGGTGCTTAGTGATAAAAAAACATAAGACTTTGGGATGGTGAAGAAAAAACCTAAAATATTTGTCATTTATTTATAGTCTTTTAACTCTGTGGCTTACGGACGAAGAAGCATGAAATTTGGTGATGGTGAAGAAACATATTAAATATATTTACATCTAATTACCATATTTCAATGTGAAAATGGTAAGTATAAACAAATTTGAGCCTGATTATTTAATTTTAATTTTTACCTACATTGTATAAAATATAAGTCACGGATTATAGTCTTTTAACTTTGTTTTTTAGTGGGGATAAACCTATAATTTTGTGATGGAGTTTAAAAATAAAATATAATTAATTTTTTATACCTACTATAGTCTATTATGTTTGGGGCTTAGTGATAAAAAAAACATAAGACTTTGGGATGGTGAAGACAAAACCTAAAATATTTGTCATTTATTTATAGTCTTTTAACTCTGTGGCTTACTGACGAAGAAGCATGAAATTTGGTGATGGAGAAGAAACATATTAAATATATTTACATCTAATTACCATATTTCAATGTGAAAATGGTAAATATAAACAAATTTGAGCCTGATTATTTAATTTTAATTTTTACCTATATTATATAAAATATATGTCATGGATTATAGTCTTTTAACTTTGTTTTTTGGTGGAGATAAACCTAAAATTTTGTGATGGAGTTTAAAAATAAAATATAATTAATTTTTTATACCTACTATAGTCTATTATGTTTGGTGCTTAGTGATAAAAAAACATAAGACTTTGGGATGGTGAAGAAAAAACCTAAAATATTTGTCATTTATTTATAGTCTTTTAACTCTGTGGCTTACGGACGAAGAAGCATGAAATTTGGTGATGGTGAAGAAACATATTAAATATATTTACATCTAATTACCATATTTCAATGTGAAAATGGTAAATATAAACAAATTTGAGCCTGATTATTTAATTTTAATTTTTACCTACATTGTATAAAATATAAGTCACGGATTATAGTCTTTTAACTTTGTTTTTTAGTGGGGATAAACCTATAATTTTGTGATGGAGTTTAAAAATAAAATATAATTAATTTTTTATACCTACTATAGTCTATTATGTTTGGGGCTTAGTGATAAAAAAAACATAAGACTTTGGGATGGTGAAGACAAAACCTAAAATATTTGTCATTTATTTATAGTCTTTTAACTCTGTGGCTTACTGACGAAGAAGCATGAAATTTGGTGATGGAGAAGAAACATATTAAATATATTTACATCTAATTACCATATTTCAATGTGAAAATGGTAAATATAAACAAATTTGAGCCTGATTATTTAATTTTAATTTTTACCTATATTATATAAAATATATGTCATGGATTATAGTCTTTTAACTTTGTTTTTTGGTGGAGATAAACCTAAAATTTTGTGATGGAGTTTAAAAATAAAATATAATTAATTTTTTATACCTACTATAGTCTATTATGTTTGGTGCTTAGTGATAAAAAAACATAAGACTTTGGGATGGTGAAGAAAAAACCTAAAATATTTGTCATTTATTTATAGTCTTTTAACTCTGTGGCTTACGGACGAAGAAGCATGAAATTTGGTGATGGAGAAGAAACATATTAAATATATTTACATCTAATTACCATATTTCAATGTGAAAATGGTAAATATAAACAAATTTGAGCCTGATTATTTAATTTTAATTTTTACCTACATTATATAAAATATAAGTCACGGATTATAGTCTTTTAACTATGTTTTTTGGTGGGGATAAACCTATAATTTTGTGATGGAGTTTAAAAATAAAATATAATTAATTTTTTATACCTACTATAGTCTATTATGTTTGGGGCTTAGTGATAAAAAAAACATAAGACTTTGGGATGGTGAAGACAAAACCTAAAATATTTGTCATTTATTTATAGTCTTTTAACTCTGTGGCTTACTGACGAAGAAGCATGAAATTTGGTGATGGAGAAGAAACATATTAAATATATTTACATCTAATTACCATATTTCAATGTGAAAATGGTAAATATAAACAAATTTGAGCCTGATTATTTAATTTTAATTTTTACCTATATTATATAAAATATATGTCATGGATTATAGTCTTTTAACTTTGTTTTTTGGTGGAGATAAACCTAAAATTTTGTGATGGAGTTTAAAAATAAAATATAATTAATTTTTTATACCTACTATAGTCTATTATGTTTGGTGCTTAGTGATAAAAAAACATAAGACTTTGGGATGGTGAAGAAAAAACCTAAAATATTTGTCATTTATTTATAGTCTTTTAACTCTGTGGCTTACGGACGAAGAAGCATGAAATTTGGTGATGGAGAAGAAACATATTAAATATATTTACATCTAATTACCATATTTCAATGTGAAAATGGTAAATATAAACAAATTTGAGCCTGATTATTTAATTTTAATTTTTACCTACATTATATAAAATATAAGTCACGGATTATAGTCTTTTAACTTTGTTTTTTGGTGGGGATAAACCTATAATTTTGTGATGGAGTTTAAAAATAAAATATAATTAATTTTTTATACCTACTATAGTCTATTATGTTTGGGGCTTAGTGATAAAAAAACATAAGACTTTGGGATGGTGAAGACAAAACCTAAAATATTTGTCATTTATTTATTGTCTTTTAACTCTGTGGCTTACTGACGAAGAAGCATGAAATTTGGTGATGGAGAAGAAACATATTAAATATATTTACATCTAATTACCATATTTCAATGTGAAAATGGTAAATATAAACAAATTTGAGCCTGATTATTTAATTTTAATTTTTACCTATATTATATAAAATATATGTCATGGATTATAGTCTTTTAACTTTGTTTTTTGGTGGAGATAAACCTAAAATTTTGTGATGGAGTTTAAAAATAAAATATAATTAATTTTTTATACCTACTATAGTCTATTATGTTTGGTGCTTAGTGATAAAAAAACATAAGACTTTGGGATGGTGAAGAAAAAACCTAAAATATTTGTCAGTTATTTATAGTCTTTTAACTCTGTGGCTTACGGACGAAGAAGCATGAAATTTGGTGATGGTGAAGAAACATATTAAATATATTTACATCTAATTACCATATTTCAATGTGAAAATGGTAAATATAAACAAATTTGAGCCTGATTATTTAATTTTAATTTTTACCTACATTATATAAAATATAAGTCACGGGTTATAGTCTTTTAACTTTGTTTTTTGGTGGGGATAAACCTATAATTTTGTGATGGAGTTTCAAAATAAAATATAATTAATTTTTTATACCTACTTTAGTCTATTATGTTTGGGGCTTAGTGATAAAAAAACATAAGACTTTGGGATGGTGAAGACAAAACCTAAAATATTTGTCATTTATTTATAGTCTTTTAACTCTGTGGCTTACTGACGAAGAAGCATGAAATTTGGTGATGGAGAAGAAACATATTAAATATATTTACATCTAATTACCATATTTCAATGTGAAAATGGTAAATATAAACAAATTTGAGCCTGATTATTTAATTTTAATTTTTACCTATATTATATAAAATATATGTCATGGATTAAAGTCTTTTAACATGGTTTTTTAGAGGGTAAAAAACTAAAGTAGGTAAACCTATAGCATATATGTTTAGAGGTAAAAATTATATATAAAAATTAACATTTATATATATATTTTACATATTTGAATATATATATATAGGTATAATTATATTTTACATGGTTTCACATGGTTGGATATATGACATTTATAAAATTAATTTGTTTTTTGTTTACTCCTATAGAAATTAAAGAGGTTTAACATGGTTTTTTAGAGGGTAAAAAACTAAAATTTTGTGAGGGAGTTTAAAAATAAAATATAATTAATTTTTTATACCTACTATAGTCTATTATGTTTGGTGCTTAGTGATAAAAAAACATAAGACTTTGGGATGGTGAAGAAAAAACCTAAAATATTTGTCATTTATTTATAGTCTTTTAACTCTGTGGCTTACTGACTAAGAAGCATGAAATTTGGTGATGGAGAAGAAACATATTAAATATATTTACATCTAATTACCATATTTCAATGTGAAAATGGTAAACATAAACAAATTTGAGCCTGATTATTTAATTTTAATTTTTACCTACATTGTATAAAATATAAGTCACGGATTATAGTCTTTTAACTTTGACTTTGTTTTTTGGTGGGGATAAACCTATAATTTTGTGATGGAGTTTAAAAATAAAATATAATTAATTTTTTATACCTACTATAGTCTATTATGTTTGGGGCTTAGTGATAAAAAAAACATAAGACTTTGGGATGGTGAAGACAAAACCTAAAATATTTGTCATTTATTTATAGTCTTTTAACTCTGTGACTTACTGACGAAGAAGCATGAAATTTGGTGATGGAGAAGAAACATATTAAATATATTTACATCTAATTACCATATTTCAATGTGAAAATGGTAAATATAAACAAATTTGAGCCTGATTATTTAATTTTAATTTTTACCTATATTATATAAAATATATGTCATGGATTATAGTCTTTTAACTTTGTTTTTTGGTGCAGATAAACCTAAAATTTTGTGATGGAGTTTAAAAATAAAATATAATTAATTTTTTATACCTACTATAGTCTATTATGTTTGGTGCTTAGTGATAAAAAAACATAAGACTTTGGGATGGTGAAGAAAAAACCTAAAATATTTGTCATTTATTTATAGTCTTTTAACTCTGTGGCTTACGGACGAAGAAGCATGAAATTGGGTGATGGAGAAGAAACATATTAAATATATTTACATCTAATTACCATATTTCAATGTGAAAATGGTAAATATAAACAAATTTGAGCCTGATTATTTAATTTTAATTTTTACCTACATTATAGAAAATATAAGTCACGGGTTATAGTCTTTTAACTTTGTTTTTTGGTGGGGATAAACCTATAATTTTGTGATGGAGTTTAAAAATAAAATATAATTAATTTTTTATACCTACTATAGTCTATTATGTTTGCGGCTTAGTGATAAAAAAACATAAGACTTTGGGATGGTGAAGACAAAACCTAAAATATTTGTCATTTATTTATAGTCTTTTAACTCTGTGGCTTACTGACGAAAAAGCATGAAATTTGGTGATGGAGAAGAAACATATTAAATATATTTACATCTAATTACCATATTTCAATGTGAAAATGGTAAATATAAACAAATTTGAGCCTGATTATTTAATTTTAATTTTTACCTATATTATATAAAATATATGTCATGGATTAAAGTCTTTTAACATGGTTTTTTAGAGGGTAAAAAACTAAAGTAGGTAAACCTATAGCATATATGTTTAGAGGTAAAAATTATATATAAAAATTAACATTTATATATATATTTTACATATTTGAATATATATATATATAGGTATAATTATATTTTACATGGTTTCACATGGTTGGATATATGACATTTATAAAATTAATTTGTTTTTTGTTTACTCCTATAGAAATTAAAGAGGTTTAACATGGTTTTTTAGAGGGTAAAAAACTAAAATTTTGTGAGGGAGTTTAAAAATAAAATATAATTAATTTTTTATACCTACTATAGTCTATTATGTTTGGTGCTTAGTGATAAAAAAACATAAGACTTTGGGATGGTGAAGAAAAAACCTAAAATATTTGTCATTTATTTATAGTCTTTTAACTCTGTGGCTTACTGACGAAGAAGCATGAAATTTGGTGATGGAGAAGAAACATATTAAATATATTTACATCTAATTACCATATTTCAATGTGAAAATGGTAAATATAAACAAATTTGAGCCTGATTATTTAATTTTAATTTTTACCTACATTGTATAAAATATAAGTCACGGATTATAGTCTTTTAACTTTGTTTTTTAGTGGGGATAAACCTATAATTTTGTGATGGAGTTTAAAAATAAAATATAATTAATTTTTTATACCTACTATAGTCTATTATGTTTGGGGCTTAGTGATAAAAAAAACATAAGACTTTGGGATGGTGAAGACAAAACCTAAAATATTTGTCATTTATTTATATTCTTTTAACTCTGTGGCTTACTGACGAAGAAGCATGAAATTTGGTGATGGAGAAGAAACATATTAAATATATTTACATCTAATTACCATATTTCAATGTGAAAATGGTAAATATAAACAAATTTGAGCCTGATTATTTAATTTTAATTTTTACCTATATTATATAAAATATATGTCATGGATTATAGTCTTTTAACTTTGTTTTTTGGTGGAGATAAACCTAAAATTTTGTGATGGAGTTTAAAAATAAAATATAATTAATTTTTTATACCTACTATAGTCTATTATGTTTGGTGCTTAGTGATAAAAAAACATAAGACTTTGGGATGGTGAAGAAAAAACCTAAAATATTTGTCATTTATTTATAGTCTTTTAACTCTGTGGCTTACGGACGAAGAAGCATGAAATTTGGTGATGGTGAAGAAACATATTAAATATATTTACATCTAATTACAATATTTCAATGTGAAAATGGTAAATATAAACAAATTTGAGCCTGATTATTTAATTTTAATTTTTACCTACATTATATAAAATATAAGTCACGGGTTATAGTCTTTTAACTTTGTTTTTTGGTGGGGATAAACCTATAATTTTGTGATGGAGTTTAAAAATAAAATATAATTAATTTTTTATACCTACTATAGTCTATTATGTTTGGGGCTTAGTGATAAAAAAACATAAGACTTTGGGATGGTGAAGACAAAACCTAAAACATTTGTCATTTATTTATAGTCTTTTAACTCTGGGGCTTACTGACGAAGAAGCATGAAATTTGGTGATGGAGAAGAAACATATTGAATATATTTACATCTAATTTACCATAATTCATTGTGAAAAAGGAAAACATAAATTAATTTGAGCTTTATTATTTAATTTTAATTTTTACCTATATTATATAAAATATATGTCATGGATTAAAGTCTTTTAACATGGTTTTTTAGAGGGTAAAAAACTAAAATTTTGTGATGGAGTTTAAAAATAAAATATAATTAATTTTTTATACCTACTATAGTCTATTATGTTTGGTGCTTAGTGATAAAAAAACATAAGACTTTGGGATGGTGAAGAAAAACCTAAAATATTTGTCATTTATTTATAGTCTTTTAACTTTGTGTCTTACTGACGAAGAAGCATGAAATTTGGTGATGGAGAAGAAACATATTAAATATATTTACATCTAATTACCATATTTCAATGTGAAAATGGTAAATATAAACAAATTTGAGCCTAATTATTTAATTTTAGTTTTTACCTATATTATATAAAATATAAATCATGGATTATAGTCTTTTAACTTTGTTTTTTGGTGGGGATAAACCTAAAATTTAGTGATGGAGTTTAAAAATAAAATATAATTAAATTTTTATACCTACTATAGTCTATTATTTTTGGTGCTTAGTGATAAAAAAAACATAAGACTTTGGGATGGTGAAGAAAAAACCTAACATATTTGTCATTTATTTATAGTCTTTTAACTCTGTGGCTTACTGACGAAGAAGCCTGAAATTTGGTGATGGAGAAGAAACATATTGAATATATTTACATCTAATTTACCATAATTCAATGTGAAAAAGGAAAACATAAATTAATTTGAGCTTTATTATTTATTTTAAATTTTTACCTATATTATATAAAATATATGTCATGGATTAAAGTCTTTTAACATGGTTTTTTAGAGGGTAAAAAACTAAAATTTTGTGATGGAGTTTAAAAATAAAATATAATTAATTTTTTATACCTACTATAGTCTATTATGTTTGGTGCTTAGTGATAAAAAAACATAAGACTTTGGGATGGTGAAGAAAAAATCTAAAATATTTGTCATTTATTTATAGTCTTTTAACTCTGTGGCTTACTGACGAAGAAGCATGAAATTTGGTCATGGAGACGAAACATATTAAATATATTTACATCTAATTACCATATTTCAATGTGAAAATGGTAAATATAAACAAATTTGAGCCTGATTATTTAATATTAATATTTACCTATATTATATAAAATATAAATCATGGATTATAGTCTTTTAACTTTGTTTTTTGGTGGGGATAAACCTAAAATTTTGTGAGGGAGTTTAAAAATAAAATATAATTAATTATTTATACCTACTATAGTCTATTATGTTTGGTGCTTAGTGATAAAAAAAACATAAGACTTTGGGATGGTGAAGAAAAAACCTAAAATATTTGTCATTTATTTATAGTCTTTTAACTCTGTGGCTTACTGACGAAAAAGCATGAAATTTGGTGATGGAGAAGAAACATATTAAATATATTTACATCTAATTACCATATTTCAAAGTGAAAATGGTAAATATAAACAAATTTGAGCCTGATTATTTAATTTTAATTTTTACCTATATTATATAAAATATAAATCATGGATTATAGTCTTTTAACTTTGTTTTTTGGTGGGGATAAACCTAAAATTTTGTGATGGAGTTTAAAAATAAAATATAATTAATTTTTCTATACCTACTATAGTCTATTATGTTTGGTGCTTAGTGATAAAAAAACATAAGACTTTGGGATGGTGAAGAAAAAACCTAAAACATTTGTCATTTATTTATAGTCTTTTAACTCTGTGGCTTACTGACGAAGAAGCATGAAATTTGGTGATGGAGAAGAAACATATTAAATATATTTACATCTAATTACCATATTTCAAAGTGAAAATGGTAAATATAAACAAATTTGAGCCTGATTATTTAATTTTAGTTTTTACCTATATTATATAAAATATAAATCATGGATTATAGTCTTTTAACTTTGTTTTTTGGTGGGGATAAACCTAAAATTTTGTGATGGAGTTTAAAAATAAAATATAATTAATTTTTTATACCTACTATAGTCTATTATGTTTGGTGCTTAGTGATAAAAAAACATAAGACTTTGGGATGGTGAAGAAAAAACCTAAAACATTTGTCATTTATTTATAGTCTTTTAACTCTGGGGCTTACTGACGAAGAAGCATGAAATTTGGTGATGGAGAAGAAACATATTGAATATATTTACATCTAATTTACCATAATTCAATGTGAAAAAGGAAAACATAAATTAATTTGAGCTTTATTATTTAATTTTAATTTTTACCTATATTATATAAAATATATGTCATGGATTAAAGTCTTTTAACATGGTTTTTTAGAGGGTAAAAAACTAAAATTTTGTGATGGAGTTTAAAAATAAAATATAATTAATTTTTTATACCTACTATAGTCTATTATTTTTGGTGCTTAGTGATAAAAAAACATAAGACTTTGGGATGGTGAAGAAAAAACCTAAAATATTTGTCATTTATTTATAGTCTTTTAACTCTGTGGCTTACTGACGAAGAAGCATGAAATTTGGTCATGGAAACGAAACATATTAAATATATTTACATCTAATTACCATATTTCAATGTGAAAATGGTAAATATAAACAAATTTGAGCCTGATTATTTAATATTAATATTTACCTATATTATATAAAATATAAATCATGGATTATAGTCTTTTAACTTTGCTTTTTGGTGGGGATAAACCTAAAATTTTGTGAGGGAGTTTAAAAATAAAATATAATTAATTATTTATACCTACTATAGTCTATTATGTTTGGTGCTTAGTGATAAAAAAACATAAGACTTTGGGATGGTGAAGAAAAAACCTAAAATATTTGTCATTTATTTATAGTCTTTTAACTCTGTGGCTTACTGACGAAAAAGCATGAAATTTGGTGATGGAGAAGAAACATATTAAATATATTTACATCTAATTACCATATTTCAAAGTGAAAATGGTAAATATAAACAAATTTGAGCCTGATTATTTAATTTTAATTTTTACCTATATTATATAAAATATAAATCATGGATTATAGTCTTTTAACTTTGTTTTTTGGTGGGGATAAACCTAAAATTTTGTGATGGAGTTTAAAAATAAAATATAATTAATTTTTCTATACCTACTATAGTCTATTATGTTTGGTGCTTAGTGATAAAAAAACATAAGACTTTGGGATGGTGAAGAAAAAACCTAAAACATTTGTCATTTATTTATAGTCTTTTAACTCTGTGGCTTACTGACGAAGAAGCATGAAATTTGGTGATGGAGAAGAAACATATTAAATATATTTACATCTAATTACCATATTTCAAAGTGAAAATGGTAAATATAAACAAATTTGAGCCTGATTATTTAATTTTAGTTTTTACCTATATTATATAAAATATAAATCATGGATTATAGTCTTTTAACTTTGTTTTTTGGTGGGGATAAACCTAAAATTTTGTGATGGAGTTTAAAAATAAAATATAATTAATTTTTTATACCTACTATAGTCTATTATGTTTGGTGCTTAGTGATAAAAAAACATAAGACTTTGGGATGGTGAAGAAAAAACCTAAAACATTTGTCATTTATTTGTAGTCTTTTAACTCTGGGGCTTACTGACGAAGAAGCATGAAATTTGGTGATGGAGAAGAAACATATTGAATATATTTACATCTAATTTACCATAATTCAATGTGAAAAAGGAAAACATAAATTAATTTGAGCTTTATTATTTAATTTTAATTTTTACCTATATTATATAAAATATATGTCATGGATTAAAGTCTTTTAACATGGTTTTTTAGAGGGTAAAAAACTAAAATTTTGTGATGGAGTTTAAAAATAAAATATAATTAATTTTTTATACCTACTATAGTCTATTATGTTTGGTGCTTAGTGATAAAAAAACATAAGACTTTGGGATGGTGAACAAAAAACCTAAAACATTTGTCATTTATTTATAGTCTTTTAACTCTGTGGCTTACTGACGAAGAAGCATGAAATTTGGTCATGGAGACGAAACATATTAAATATATTTACATCTAATTACCATATTTCAATGTGAAAGTGGTAAATATAAACAAATTTGAGCCTGATTATTTAATATTAATATTTACCTATATTATATAAAATATAAATAATGGATTATAGTCTTTTAACTTTGTTTTTTGGTGGGGATAAACCTAAAATTTTGTGATGGAGTTTAAAAATAAAATATAATTAATTTTTTATACCTACTATAGTCTATTATTTTTGGTGCTTAGTGATAAAAAAAACATAAGACTTTGGGATGGTGAAGAAAAAACCTAACATATTTGTCATTTATTTATAGTCTTTTAACTCTGTGGCTTACTGACGAAGAAGCCTGAAATTTGGTGATGGAGAAGAAACATATTGAATATATTTACATCTAATTTACCATAATTCAATGTGAAAAAGGAAAACATAAATTAATTTGAGCTTGATTATTTAATTTTAATTTTTACCTATATTATATAAAATATATGTCATGGATTAAAGTCTTTTAACATGGTTTTTTAGAGGGTAAAAAACTAAAATTTTGTGAGGGAGTTTAAAAATAAAATATAATTAATTTTTTATACCTACTATAGTCTATTATGTTTGGTGCTTAGTGATAAAAAAACATAAGACTTTGGGATGGTGAAGAAAAAACCTAACATATTTGTCATTTATTTATAGTCTTTTAACTTTGTGGCTTACTGACGAAGAAGCCTGAAATTTGGTGATGGAGAAGAAACATATTGAATATATTTACATATAATTTACCATAATTCAATGTGAAAAAGGAAAACATAAATTAATTTGAGCTTTATTATTTAATTTTAATTTTTACTTATATTATATAAAATATATGTCATGGATTAAAGTCTTTTAACATGGTTTTTTAGAGGGTAAAAAACTAAAATTTTGTGATGGAGTTTAAAAATAAAATATAATTTATTTTTTATACCTACTATAGTCTATTATGTTTGGTGCTTAGTGATAAAAAAACATAAGACTTTGGGATGGTGAAGAAAAAACCTAAAATATTTGTCATTTATTTATAGTCTTTTAACTCTGTGTCTTACTGACGAAGAAGCATGAAATTTGGTGATGGAGAAGAAACATATTAAATATATTTACATCTAATTACCATATTTCAATGTGAAAATGGTAAATATAAACAAATTTGAGCCTGATTATTTAATTTTAATTTTTACCTATATTATAGAAAATATAAATCATGGATTATAGTCTTTTAACTTTGTTTTTTGGTGGGGATAAACCTAAAATTTTGTGATGGAGTTTAAAAATAAAATATAATTAATTTTTTATACCTACTATAGTCTATTATGTTTGGTGCTTAGTGATAAAAAAACATAAGACTTTGGGATGGTGAAGGAAAAACCTGAAATATTTGTCATTTATTTATAGTCTTTTAACTTTGTGTCTTACTGACGAAGAAGCATGAAATTTGGTGATGGAGAAGAAACATATTAAATATATTTACATCTAATTACCATATTTCAATGTGAAAATGGTAAATATAAACAAATTTGAGCCTGATTATTTAATTTTAGTTTTTACCTATATTATATAAAATATAAATCGTGGATTATAGTCTTTTAACTTTGTTTTTTGGTGGGGATAAACCTAAAATTTTGTGATGGAGTTTAAAAATAAAATATAATTAATTTTTTATACCTACTATAGTCTATTATGTTTGGTGCTTAGTGATAAAAAAACATAAGACTTTGGGATGGTGAAGAAAAAACCTAAAATATTTGTCATTTATTTATAGTCTTTTAACTCTATGGCTTACTGACGAAGAAGCATGAAATTTGGTCATGGAGACGAAACATATTAAATATATTTACATCTAATTACCATATTTCAATGTGAAAGTGGTAAATATAAACAAATTTGAGCCTGATTATTTAATATTAATATTTACCTATATTATATAAAATATAAATAATGGATTATAGTCTTTTAACTTTGTTTTTTGGTGGGGATAAACCTAAAATTTTGTGATGGAGTTTAAAAATAAAATATAATTAATTTTTTATACCTACTATAGTCTATTATTTTTGGTGCTTAGTGATAAAAAAACATAAGACTTTGGGATGGTGAAGAAAAAACCTAACATATTTGTCATTTATTTATAGTCTTTTAACTCTGTGGCTTACTGACGAAGAAGCCTGAAATTTGGTGATGGAGAAGAAACATATTGAATATATTTACATCTAATTTACCATAATTCAATGTGAAAAAGGAAAACATAAATTAATTTGAGCTTGATTATTTAATTTTAATTTTTACCTATATTATATAAAATATATGTCATGGATTAAAGTCTTTTAACATGGTTTTTTAGAGGGTAAAAAACTAAAATTTTGTGAGGGAGTTTAAAAATAAAATATAATTAATTTTTTATACCTACTATAGTCTATTATGTTTGGTGCTTAGTGATAAAAAAACATAAGACTTTGGGATGGTGAAGAAAAAACCTAACATATTTGTCATTTATTTACAGTCTTTTAACTCTGTGGCTTACTGACGAAGAAGCCTGAAATTTGGTGATGGAGAAGAAACATATTGAATATATTTACATATAATTTACCATAATTCAATGTGAAAAAGGAAAACATAAATTAATTTGAGCTTTATTATTTAATTTTAATTTTTACTTATATTATATAAAATATATGTCATGGATTAAAGTCTTTTAACATGGTTTTTTAGAGGGTAAAAAACTAAAATTTTGTGATGGAGTTTAAAAATAAAATATAATTTATTTTTTATACCTACTATAGTCTATTATGTTTGGTGCTTAGTGATAAAAAAACATAAGACTTTGGGATGGTGAAGAAAAAACCTAAAATATTTGTCATTTATTTATAGTCTTTTAACTCTGTGTCTTACTGACGAAGAAGCATGAAATTTGGTGATGGAGAAGAAACATATTAAATATATTTACATCTAATTACCATATTTCAATGTGAAAATGGTAAATATAAACAAATTTGAGCCTGATTATTTAATTTTAATTTTTACCTATATTATATAAAATATAAATCATGGATTATAGTCTTTTAACTTTGTTTTTTGGTGGGGATAAACCTAAAATTTTGTGATGGAGTTTAAAAATAAAATATAATTAATTTTTTATACCTACTATAGTCTATTATGTTTGGTGCTTAGTGATAAAAAAACATAAGACTTTGGGATGGTGAAGAAAAAACCTAAAACATTTGTCATTTATTTATAGTCTTTTAACTCTGTGGCTTACTGACGAAGAAGCATGAAATTTGGTGATGGAGAAGAAACATATTGAATATATTTACATCTAATTTACCATAATTCAATGTGAAAAAGGAAAACATAAATTAATTTGAGCTTTATTATTTAATTTTAATTTTCACCTATATTATATAAAATATATGTCATGGATTAAAGTCTTTTAACATGGTTTTTTAGAGGGTAAAAAACTAAAATTTTGTGATGGAGTTTAAAAATAAAATATAATTAATTTTTTATACCTACTATAGTCTATTATGTTTGGTGCTTAGTGATAAAAAAACATAAGACTTTGGGATGGTGAAGAAAAAACCTAAAATATTTGTCATTTATTTATAGTCTTTTAACTCTGTGTCTTACTGACGAAGAAGCATGAAATTTGGTGATGGAGAAGAAACATATTAAATATATTTACATCTAATTACCATATTTCAATGTGAAAATGGTAAATATAAACAAATTTGAGCCTGATTATTTAATTTTAGTTTTTACCTATATTATATAAAATATAAATCATGGATTATAGTCTTTTAACTTTGTTTTTTGGTGGGGATAAACCTAAAATTTTGTGATGGAGTTTAAAAATAAAATATAATTAATTTTTTATACCTACTATAGTCTATTATGTTTGGTGCTTAGTGATAAAAAAACATAAGACTTTGGGATGGTGAAGAAAAAACCTAAAACATTTGTCATTTATTTATAGTCTTTTAACTCTGTGGCTTACTGACGAAGAAGCCTGAAATTTGGTGATGGAGAAGAAACATATTGAATATATTTACATCTAATTTACCATAATTCAATGTGAAAAAGGAAAACATAAATTAATTTGAGCTTGATTATTTAATTTTAATTTTTACCTATATTATATAAAATATATGTCATGGATTAAAGTCTTTTAACATGGTTTTTTAGAGGGTAAAAAACTAAAATTTTGTGAGGGAGTTTAAAAATAAAATATAATTAATTTTTTATACCTACTATAGTCTATTATGTTTGGTGCTTAGTGATAAAAAAACATAAGACTTTGGGATGGTGAAGAAAAAACCTAACATATTTGTCATTTATTTACAGTCTTTTAACTCTGTGGCTTACTGACGAAGAAGCCTGAAATTTGGTGATGGAGAAGAAACATATTGAATATATTTACATATAATTTACCATAATTCAATGTGAAAAAGGAAAACATAAATTAATTTGAGCTTTATTATTTAATTTTAATTTTTACTTATATTATATAAAATATATGTCATGGATTAAAGTCTTTTAACATGGTTTTTTAGAGGGTAAAAAACTAAAATTTTGTGATGGAGTTTAAAAATAAAATATAATTTATTTTTTATACCTACTATAGTCTATTATGTTTGGTGCTTAGTGATAAAAAAACATAAGACTTTGGGATGGTGAAGAAAAAACCTAAAATATTTGTCATTTATTTATAGTCTTTTAACTCTGTGTCTTACTGACGAAGAAGCATGAAATTTGGTGATGGAGAAGAAACATATTAAATATATTTACATCTAATTACCATATTTCAATGTGAAAATGGTAAATATAAACAAATTTGAGCCTGATTATTTAATTTTAATTTTTACCTATATTATATAAAATATAAATCATGGATTATAGTCTTTTAACTTTGTTTTTTGGTGGGGATAAACCTAAAATTTTGTGATGGAGTTTAAAAATAAAATATAATTAATTTTTTATACCTACTATAGTCTATTATGTTTGGTGCTTAGTGATAAAAAAACATAAGACTTTGGGATGGTGAAGAAAAAACCTAAAACATTTGTCATTTATTTATAGTCTTTTAACTCTGTGGCTTACTGACGAAGAAGCATGAAATTTGGTGATGGAGAAGAAACATATTGAATATATTTACATCTAATTTACCATAATTCAATGTGAAAAAGGAAAACATAAATTAATTTGAGCTTTATTATTTAATTTTAATTTTCACCTATATTATATAAAATATATGTCATGGATTAAAGTCTTTTAACATGGTTTTTTAGAGGGTAAAAAACTAAAATTTTGTGATGGAGTTTAAAAATAAAATATAATTAATTTTTTATACCTACTATAGTCTATTATGTTTGGTGCTTAGTGATAAAAAAACATAAGACTTTGGGATGGTGAAGAAAAAACCTAAAATATTTGTCATTTATTTATAGTCTTTTAACTCTGTGTCTTACTGACGAAGAAGCATGAAATTTGGTGATGGAGAAGAAACATATTAAATATATTTACATCTAATTACCATATTTCAATGTGAAAATGGTAAATATAAACAAATTTGAGCCTGATTATTTAATTTTAGTTTTTACCTATATTATATAAAATATAAATCATGGATTATAGTCTTTTAACTTTGTTTTTTGGTGGGGATAAACCTAAAATTTTGTGATGGAGTTTAAAAATAAAATATAATTAATTTTTTATACCTACTATAGTCTATTATGTTTGGTGCTTAGTGATAAAAAAACATAAGACTTTGGGATGGTGAAGAAAAAACCTAAAACATTTGTCATTTATTTATAGTCTTTTAACTCTGTGGCTTACTGACGAAGAAGCATGAAATTTGGTGATGGAGAAGAAACATATTGAATATATTTACATCTAATTTACCATAATTCAATGTGAAAAAGGAAAACATAAATTAATTTGAGCTTTATTATTTAATTTTAATTTTTACCTATATTATATAAAATATATGTCATGGATTAAAGTCTTTTAACATGGTTTTTTAGAGGGTAAAAAACTAAAATTTTGTGATGGAGTTTAAAAATAAAATATAATTAATTTTTTATACCTACTATAGTCTATTATGTTTGGTGCTTAGTGATAAAAAAACATAAGACTTTGGGATGGTGAAGAAAAAACCTAAAATATTTGTCATTTATTTATAGTCTTTTAACTTTGTGTCTTACTGACGAAGAAGCATGAAATTTGGTGATGGAGAAGAAACATATTAAATATATTTACATCTAATTACCATATTTCAATGTGAAAATGGTAAATATAAACAAATTTGAGCCTGATTATTTAATTTTAGTTTTTACCTATATTATATAAAATATAAATCATGGATTATAGTCTTTTAACTTTGTTTTTTGGTGGGGATAAACCTAAAATTTTGTGATGGAGTTTAAAAATAAAATATAATTAATTTTTTATACCTACTATAGTCTATTATGTTTGGTGCTTAGTGATAAAAAAACATAAGACTTTGGGATGGTGAAGAAAAAACCTAAAACATTTGTCATTTATTTATAGTCTTTTAACTCTGTGGCTTACTGACGAAGAAGCATGAAATTTGGTGATGGAGAAGAAACATATTGAATATATTTACATCTAATTTACCATAATTCAATGTGAAAAAGGAAAACATAAATTAATTTGAGCTTTATTATTTAATTTTAATTTTTACCTATATTATATAAAATATATGTCATGGATTAAAGTCTTTTAACATGGTTTTTTAGAGGGTAAAAAACTAAAATTTTGTGATGGAGTTTAAAAATAAAATATAATTAATTTTTTATACCTACTATAGTCTATTATGTTTGGTGCTTAGTGATAAAAAAACATAAGACTTTGGGATGGTGAAGAAAAAACCTAAAATATTTGTCATTTATTTATAGTCTTTTAACTTTGTGTCTTACTGACGAAGAAGCATGAAATTTGGTGATGGAGAAGAAACATATTAAATATATTTACATCTAATTACCATATTTCAATGTGAAAATGGTAAATATAAACAAATTTGAGCCTGATTATTTAATTTTAATTTTTACCTATATTATATAAAATATAAATCATGGATTAGAGTCTTTTAACTTTGTTTTTTGGTGGGGATAAACCTAAAATTTAGTGATGGAGTTTAAAAATAAAATATAATTAAATTTTTATACCTACTATAGTCTATTATTTTTGGTGCTTAGTGATAAAAAAACATAAGACTTTGGGATGGTGAAGAAAAAACCTAACATATTTGTCATTTATTTATAGTTTTTTAACTCTGTGGCTTAATGACGAAGAAGCCTGAAATTTGGTGATGGAGAAGAAACATATTGAATATATTTACATCTAATTTACCATAATTCAATGTGAAAAAGGAAAACATAAATTAATTTGAGCTTTATTATTTATTTTAAATTTTTACCTATATTATATAAAATATATGTCATGGATTAAAGTCTTTTAACATGGTTTTTTAGAGGGTAAAAAACTAAAATTTTGTGATGGAGTTTAAAAATAAAATATAATTAATTTTTTATACCTACTATAGTCTATTATGTTTGGTGCTTAGTGATAAAAAAACATAAGACTTTGGGATGGTGAAGAAAAAACCTAAAATATTTGTCATTTATTTATAGTCTTTTAACTCTGTGTCTTACTGATGAAGAAGCATGAAATTTGGTGATGGAGAAGAAACATATTAAATATATTTACATCTAATTACCATATTTCAATGTGAAAATGGTAAATATAAACAAATTTGAGCCTGATTATTTAATTTTAATTTTTACCTATATTATATAAAATATAAATCATGGATTATAGTCTTTTAACTTTGTTTTTTGGTGGGGATAAACCTAAAATTTTGTGATGGAGTTTAAAAATAAAATATAATTAATTTTTTATACCTACTATAGTCTATTATGTTTGGTGCTTAGTGATAAAAAAACATAAGACTTTGGGATGGTGAAGAAAAAACCTAAAATATTTGTCATTTATTTATAGTCTTTTAACTCTATGGCTTACTGACGAAGAAGCATGAAATTTGGTCATGGAGACGAAACATATTAAATATATTTACATCTAATTACCATATTTCAATGTGAAAGTGGTAAATATAAACAAATTTGAGCCTGATTATTTAATATTAATATTTACCTATATTATATAAAATATAAATAATGGATTATAGTCTTTTAACTTTGTTTTTTGGTGGGGATAAACCTAAAATTTTGTGATGGAGTTTAAAAATAAAATATAATTAATTTTTTATACCTACTATAGTCTATTATTTTTGGTGCTTAGTGATAAAAAAAACATAAGACTTTGGGATGGTGAAGAAAAAACCTAACATATTTGTCATTTATTTATAGTCTTTTAACTCTGTGGCTTACTGACGAAGAAGCCTGAAATTTGGTGATGGAGAAGAAACATATTGAATATATTTACATCTAATTTACCATAATTCAATGTGAAAAAGGAAAACATAAATTAATTTGAGCTTGATTATTTAATTTTAATTTTTACCTATATTATATAAAATATATGTCATGGATTAAAGTCTTTTAACATGGTTTTTTAGAGGGTAAAAAACTAAAATTTTGTGAGGGAGTTTAAAAATAAAATATAATTAATTTTTTATACCTACTATAGTCTATTATGTTTGGTGCTTAGTGATAAAAAAACATAAGACTTTGGGATGGTGAAGAAAAAACCTAACATATTTGTCATTTATTTATAGTCTTTTAACTCTGTGGCTTACTGACGAAGAAGCCTGAAATTTGGTGATGGAGAAGAAACATATTAAATATATTTACATATAATTTACCATAATTCAATGTGAAAAAGGAAAACATAAATTAATTTGAGCTTTATTATTTAATTTTAATTTTTACCTATATTATATAAAATATATGTCATGGATTAAAGTCTTTTAACATGGTTTTTTAGAGGGTAAAAAACTAAAATTTTGTGATGGAGTTTAAAAATAAAATATAATTAATTTTTTATACCTACTATAGTCTATTATGTTTGGTGCTTAGTGATAAAAAAAGATAAAACTTTGGGATGGTGAAGAAAAAACCTAAAATATTTGTCATTTATTTATAGTCTTTTAACTCTGTGTCTTACTGACGAAGAAGCATGAAATTTGGTGATGGAGAAGAAACATATTAAATATATTTACATCTAATTACCATATTTCAATGTGAAAATGGTAAATATAAACAAATTTGAGCCTGATTATTTAATTTTAATTTTTACCTATATTATATAAAATATAAATCATGGATTATAGTCTTTTAACTTTGTTTTTTGGTGGGGATAAACCTAAAATTTTGTGATGGAGTTTAAAAATAAAATATAATTAATTTTTTATACCTACTATAGTCTATTATGTTTGGTGCTTAGTGATAAAAAAACATAAGACTTTGGGATGGTGAAGAAAAAACCTAAAACATTTGTCATTTATTTATAGTCTTTTAACTCTGTGGCTTACTGACGAAGAAGCATGAAATTTGGTGATGGAGAAGAAACATATTGAATATATTTACATCTAATTTACCATAATTCAATGTGAAAAAGGAAAACATAAATTAATTTGAGCTTTATTATTTAATTTTAATTTTTACCTATATTATATAAAATATATGTCATGGATTAAAGTCTTTTAACATGGTTTTTTAGAGGGTAAAAAACTAAAATTTTGTGATGGAGTTTAAAAATAAAATATAATTAATTTTTTATTCCTACTATAGTCTATTATGTTTGGTGCTTAGTGATAAAAAAACATAAGACTTTGGGATGGTGAAGAAAAAACCTAAAATATTTGTCATTTATTTATAGTCTTTTAACTTTGTGTCTTACTGACGAAGAAGCATGAAATTTGGTGATGGAGAAGAAACATATTAAATATATTTACATCTAATTACCATATTTCAATGTGAAAATGGTAAATATAAACAAATTTGAGCCTGATTATTTAATTTTAGTTTTTACCTATATTATATAAAATATAAATCATGGATTATAGTCTTTTAACTTTGTTTTTTGGTGGGGATAAACCTAAAATTTTGTGATGGAGTTTAAAAATAAAATATAATTAATTTTTTATACCTACTATAGTCTATTATGTTTGGTGCTTAGTGATAAAAAAACATAAGACTTTGGGATGGTGAAGAAAAAACCTAAAACATTTGTCATTTATTTATAGTCTTTTAACTCTGTGGCTTACTGACGAAGAAGCATGAAATTTGGTGATGGAGAAGAAACATATTGAATATATTTACATCTAATTTACCATAATTCAATGTGAAAAAGGAAAACATAAATTAATTTGGGCTTTATTATTTAATTTTAATTTTTACCTATATTATATAAAATATATGTCATGGATTAAAGTCTTTTAACATGGTTTTTTAGAGGGTAAAAAACTAAAATTTTGTGATGGAGTTTAAAAATAAAATATAATTAATTTTTTATTCCTACTATAGTCTATTATGTTTGGTGCTTAGTGATAAAAAAACATAAGACTTTGGGATGGTGAAGAAAAAACCTAAAATATTTGTCATTTATTTATAGTCTTTTAACTTTGTGTCTTACTGACGAAGAAGCATGAAATTTGGTGATGGAGAAGAAACATATTAAATATATTTACATCTAATTACCATATTTCAATGTGAAAATGGTAAATATAAACAAATTTGAGCCTGATTATTTAATTTTAGTTTTTACCTATATTATATAAAATATAAATCATGGATTATAGTCTTTTAACTTTGTTTTTTGGTGGGGATAAACCTAAAATTTTGTGATGGAGTTTAAAAATAAAATATAATTAATTTTTTATACCTACTATAGTCTATTATGTTTGGTGCTTAGTGATAAAAAAACATAAGACTTTGGGATGGTGAAGAAAAAACCTAAAACATTTGTCATTTATTTATAGTCTTTTAACTCTGTGGCTTACTGACGAAGAAGCATGAAATTTGGTGATGGAGAAGAAACATATTGAATATATTTACATCTAATTTACCAGAATTCAATGTGAAAAAGGAAAACATAAATTAATTTGAGCTTTATTATTTAATTTTAATTTTTACCTATATTATATAAAATATATGTCATGGATTAAAGTCTTTTAACATGGTTTTTTAGAGGGTAAAAAACTAAAATTTTGTGATGGAGTTTAAAAATAAAATATAATTAATTTTTTATACCTACTATAGTCTATTATGTTTGGTGCTTAGTGATAAAAAAACATAAGACTTTGGGATGGTGAAGAAAAAACCTAAAATATTTGTCATTTATTTATAGTCTTTTAACTTTGTGTCTTACTGACGAAGAAGCATGAAATTTGGTGATGGAGAAGAAACATATTAAATATATTTACATCTAATTACCATATTTCAATGTGAAAATGGTAAATATAAACAAATTTGAGCCTGATTATTTAATTTTAATTTTTACCTATATTATATAAAATATAAATCATGGATTAGAGTCTTTTAACTTTGTTTTTTGGTGGGGATAAACCTAAAATTTAGTGATGGAGTTTAAAAATAAAATATAATTAAATTTTTATACCTACTATAGTCTATTATTTTTGGTGCTTAGTGATAAAAAAACATAAGACTTTGGGATGGTGAAGAAAAAACCTAACATATTTGTCATTTATTTATAGTCTTTTAACTCTGTGGCTTACTGACGAAGAAGCCTGAAATTTGGTGATGGAGAAGAAACATATTGAATATATTTACATCTAATTTACCATAATTCAATGTGAAAAAGGAAAACATAAATTAATTTGAGCTTTATTATTTATTTTAAATTTTTACCTATATTATATAAAATATATGTCATGGATTAAAGTCTTTTAACATGGTTTTTTAGAGGGTAAAAAACTAAAATTTTGTGATGGAGTTTAAAAATAAAATATAATTAATTTTTTATACCTACTATAGTCTATTATGTTTGGTGCTTAGTGATAAAAAAACATAAGACTTTGGGAAGGTGAAGAAAAAACCTAAAACATTTGTCATTTATTTATAGTCTTTTAACTCTGTGGCTTACTGACGAAGAAGCATGAAATTTGGTGATGGAGAAGAAACATATTGAATATATTTACATCTAATTTACCATAATTCAATGTGAAAAAGGAAAACATAAATTAATTTGAGCTTTATTATTTAATTTTAATTTTTACCTATAATATATAAAATATATGTCATGGATTAAAGTCTTTTAACATGGTTTTTTAGAGGGTAAAAAACTAAAATTTTGTGATGGAGTTTAAAAATAAAATATAATTAATTTTTTATACCTACTATAGTCTATTATGTTTGGTGCTTAGTGATAAAAAAACATAAGACTTTGGGATGGTGAAGAAAAAACCTAAAATATTTGTCATTTATTTATAGTCTTTTAACTTTGTGTCTTACTGACGAAGAAGCATGAAATTTGGTGATGGAGAAGAAACATATTAAATATATTTACATCTAATTACCATATTTCAATGTGAAAATGGTAAATATAAACAAATTTGAGCCTGATTATTTAATTTTAGTTTTTACCTATATTATATAAAATATAAATCATGGATTATAGTCTTTTAACTTTGTTTTTTGGTGGGGATAAACCTAAAATTTTGTGATGGAGTTTAAAAATAAAATATAATTAATTTTTTATACCTACTATAGTCTATTATGTTTGGTGCTTAGTGATAAAAAAACATAAGACTTTGGGATGGTGAAGAAAAAACCTAAAACATTTGTCATTTATTTATAGTCTTTTAACTCTGTGGCTTACTGACGAAGAAGCATGAAATTTGGTGATGGAGAAGAAACATATTGAATATATTTACATCTAATTTACCATAATTCAATGTGAAAAAGGAAAACATAAATTAATTTGAGCTTTATTATTTAATTTTAATTTTTACCTATATTATATAAAATATATGTCATGGATTAAAGTCTTTTAACATGGTTTTTTAGAGGGTAAAAAACTAAAATTTTGTGATGGAGTTTAAAAATAAAATATAATTAATTTTTTATTCCTACTATAGTCTATTATGTTTGGTGCTTAGTGATAAAAAAACATAAGACTTTGGGATGGTGAAGAAAAAACCTAAAATATTTGTCATTTATTTATAGTCTTTTAACTTTGTGTCTTACTGACGAAGAAGCATGAAATTTGGTGATGGAGAAGAAACATATTAAATATATTTACATCTAATTACCATATTTCAATGTGAAAATGGTAAATATAAACAAATTTGAGCCTGATTATTTAATTTTAGTTTTTACCTATATTATATAAAATATAAATCATGGATTATAGTCTTTTAACTTTGTTTTTTGGTGGGGATAAACCTAAAATTTTGTGATGGAGTTTAAAAATAAAATATAATTAATTTTTTATACCTACTATAGTCTATTATGTTTGGTGCTTAGTGATAAAAAAACATAAGACTTTGGGATGGTGAAGAAAAAACCTAAAACATTTGTCATTTATTTATAGTCTTTTAACTCTGTGGCTTACTGACGAAGAAGCATGAAATTTGGTGATGGAGAAGAAACATATTGAATATATTTACATCTAATTTACCATAATTCAATGTGAAAAAGGAAAACATAAATTAATTTGGGCTTTATTATTTAATTTTAATTTTTACCTATATTATATAAAATATATGTCATGGATTAAAGTCTTTTAACATGGTTTTTTAGAGGGTAAAAAACTAAAATTTTGTGATGGAGTTTAAAAATAAAATATAATTAATTTTTTATTCCTACTATAGTCTATTATGTTTGGTGCTTAGTGATAAAAAAACATAAGACTTTGGGATGGTGAAGAAAAAACCTAAAATATTTGTCATTTATTTATAGTCTTTTAACTTTGTGTCTTACTGACGAAGAAGCATGAAATTTGGTGATGGAGAAGAAACATATTAAATATATTTACATCTAATTACCATATTTCAATGTGAAAATGGTAAATATAAACAAATTTGAGCCTGATTATTTAATTTTAGTTTTTACCTATATTATATAAAATATAAATCATGGATTATAGTCTTTTAACTTTGTTTTTTGGTGGGGATAAACCTAAAATTTTGTGATGGAGTTTAAAAATAAAATATAATTAATTTTTTATACCTACTATAGTCTATTATGTTTGGTGCTTAGTGATAAAAAAACATAAGACTTTGGGATGGTGAAGAAAAAACCTAAAACATTTGTCATTTATTTATAGTCTTTTAACTCTGTGGCTTACTGACGAAGAAGCATGAAATTTGGTGATGGAGAAGAAACATATTGAATATATTTACATCTAATTTACCATAATTCAATGTGAAAAAGGAAAACATAAATTAATTTGAGCTTTATTATTTAATTTTAATTTTTACCTATATTATATAAAATATATGTCATGGATTAAAGTCTTTTAACATGGTTTTTTAGAGGGTAAAAAACTAAAATTTTGTGATGGAGTTTAAAAATAAAATATAATTAATTTTTTATACCTACTATAGTCTATTATGTTTGGTGCTTAGTGATAAAAAAACATAAGACTTTGGGATGGTGAAGAAAAAACCTAAAATATTTGTCATTTATTTATAGTCTTTTAACTTTGTGTCTTACTGACGAAGAAGCATGAAATTTGGTGATGGAGAAGAAACATATTAAATATATTTACATCTAATTACCATATTTCAATGTGAAAATGGTAAATATAAACAAATTTGAGCCTGATTATTTAATTTTAATTTTTACCTATATTATATAAAATATAAATCATGGATTAGAGTCTTTTAACTTTGTTTTTTGGTGGGGATAAACCTAAAATTTAGTGATGGAGTTTAAAAATAAAATATAATTAAATTTTTATACCTACTATAGTCTATTATTTTTGGTGCTTAGTGATAAAAAAACATAAGACTTTGGGATGGTGAAGAAAAAACCTAACATATTTGTCATTTATTTATAGTCTTTTAACTCTGTGGCTTACTGACGAAGAAGCCTGAAATTTGGTGATGGAGAAGAAACATATTGAATATATTTACATCTAATTTACCATAATTCAATGTGAAAAAGGAAAACATAAATTAATTTGAGCTTTATTATTTATTTTAAATTTTTACCTATATTATATAAAATATATGTCATGGATTAAAGTCTTTTAACATGGTTTTTTAGAGGGTAAAAAACTAAAATTTTGTGATGGAGTTTAAAAATAAAATATAATTAATTTTTTATACCTACTATAGTCTATTATGTTTGGTGCTTAGTGATAAAAAAACATAAGACTTTGGGAAGGTGAAGAAAAAACCTAAAACATTTGTCATTTATTTATAGTCTTTTAACTCTGTGGCTTACTGACGAAGAAGCATGAAATTTGGTGATGGAGAAGAAACATATTGAATATATTTACATCTAATTTACCATAATTCAATGTGAAAAAGGAAAACATAAATTAATTTGAGCTTTATTATTTAATTTTAATTTTTACCTATAATATATAAAATATATGTCATTTATTTATAGTCTTTTAACTCTGTGGCTTACTGACGAAGAAGCATGAAATTTGGTGATGGAGAAGAAACATATTGAATATATTTACATCTAATTTACCATAATTCAATGTGAAAAAGGAAAACATAAATTAATTTGGGCTTTATTATTTAATTTTAATTTTTACCTATATTATATAAAATATATGTCATGGATTAAAGTCTTTTAACATGGTTTTTTAGAGGGTAAAAAACTAAAATTTTGTGATGGAGTTTAAAAATAAAATATAATTAATTTTTTATTCCTACTATAGTCTATTATGTTTGGTGCTTAGTGATAAAAAAACATAAGACTTTGGGATGGTGAAGAAAAAACCTAAAATATTTGTCATTTATTTATAGTCTTTTAACTTTGTGTCTTACTGACGAAGAAGCATGAAATTTGGTGATGGAGAAGAAACATATTAAATATATTTACATCTAATTACCATATTTCAATGTGAAAATGGTAAATATAAACAAATTTGAGCCTGATTATTTAATTTTAGTTTTTACCTATATTATATAAAATATAAATCATGGATTATAGTCTTTTAACTTTGTTTTTTGGTGGGGATAAACCTAAAATTTTGTGATGGAGTTTAAAAATAAAATATAATTAATTTTTTATACCTACTATAGTCTATTATGTTTGGTGCTTAGTGATAAAAAAACATAAGACTTTGGGATGGTGAAGAAAAAACCTAAAACATTTGTCATTTATTTATAGTCTTTTAACTCTGTGGCTTACTGACGAAGAAGCATGAAATTTGGTGATGGAGAAGAAACATATTGAATATATTTACATCTAATTTACCATAATTCAATGTGAAAAAGGAAAACATAAATTAATTTGAGCTTTATTATTTAATTTTAATTTTTACCTATATTATATAAAATATATGTCATGGATTAAAGTCTTTTAACATGGTTTTTTAGAGGGTAAAAAACTAAAATTTTGTGATGGAGTTTAAAAATAAAATATAATTAATTTTTTATACCTACTATAGTCTATTATGTTTGGTGCTTAGTGATAAAAAAACATAAGACTTTGGGATGGTGAAGAAAAAACCTAAAATATTTGTCATTTATTTATAGTCTTTTAACTTTGTGTCTTACTGACGAAGAAGCATGAAATTTGGTGATGGAGAAGAAACATATTAAATATATTTACATCTAATTACCATATTTCAATGTGAAAATGGTAAATATAAACAAATTTGAGCCTGATTATTTAATTTTAATTTTTACCTATATTATATAAAATATAAATCATGGATTAGAGTCTTTTAACTTTGTTTTTTGGTGGGGATAAACCTAAAATTTAGTGATGGAGTTTAAAAATAAAATATAATTAAATTTTTATACCTACTATAGTCTATTATTTTTGGTGCTTAGTGATAAAAAAACATAAGACTTTGGGATGGTGAAGAAAAAACCTAACATATTTGTCATTTATTTATAGTCTTTTAACTCTGTGGCTTACTGACGAAGAAGCCTGAAATTTGGTGATGGAGAAGAAACATATTGAATATATTTACATCTAATTTACCATAATTCAATGTGAAAAAGGAAAACATAAATTAATTTGAGCTTTATTATTTATTTTAAATTTTTACCTATATTATATAAAATATATGTCATGGATTAAAGTCTTTTAACATGGTTTTTTTAGAGGGTAAAAAACTAAAATTTTGTGATGGAGTTTAAAAATAAAATATAATTAATTTTTTATACCTACTATAGTCTATTATGTTTGGTGCTTAGTGATAAAAAAACATAAGACTTTGGGAAGGTGAAGAAAAAACCTAAAACATTTGTCATTTATTTATAGTCTTTTAACTCTGTGGCTTACTGACGAAGAAGCATGAAATTTGGTGATGGAGAAGAAACATATTGAATATATTTACATCTAATTTACCATAATTCAATGTGAAAAAGGAAAACATAAATTAATTTGAGCTTTATTATTTAATTTTAATTTTTACCTATAATATATAAAATATATGTCATGGATTAAAGTCTTTTAACATGGTTTTTTAGAGGGTAAAAAACTAAAATTTTGTGATGGAGTTTAAAAATAAAATATAATTAATTTTTTATACCTACTATAGTCTATTATGTTTGGTGCTTAGTGATAAAAAAACATAAGACTTTGGGATGGTGAAGAAAAAACCTAAAATATTTGTCATTTATTTATAGTCTTTTAACTTTGTGTCTTACTGACGAAGAAGCATGAAATTTGGTGATGGAGAAGAAACATATTAAATATATTTACATCTAATTACCATATTTCAATGTGAAAATGGTAAATATAAACAAATTTGAGCCTGATTATTTAATTTTAGTTTTTACCTATATTATATAAAATATAAATCATGGATTATAGTCTTTTAACTTTGTTTTTTGGTGGGGATAAACCTAAAATTTTGTGATGGAGTTTAAAAATAAAATATAATTAATTTTTTATACCTACTATAGTCTATTATGTTTGGTGCTTAGTGATAAAAAAACATAAGACTTTGGGATGGTGAAGAAAAAACCTAAAACATTTGTCATTTATTTATAGTCTTTTAACTCTGTGGCTTACTGACGAAGAAGCATGAAATTTGGTGATGGAGAAGAAACATATTGAATATATTTACATCTAATTTACCATAATTCAATGTGAAAAAGGAAAACATAAATTAATTTGAGCTTTATTATTTAATTTTAATTTTTACCTATATTATATAAAATATATGTCATGGATTAAAGTCTATTAACATGGTTTTTTAGAGGGTAAAAAACTAAAATTTTGTGATGGAGTTTAAAAATAAAATATAATTAATTTTTTATACCTACTATAGTCTATTATGTTTGGTGCTTAGTGATAAAAAAACATAAGACTTTGGGATGGTGAAGAAAAAACCTAAAATATTTGTCATTTATTTATAGTCTTTTAACTTTGTGTCTTACTGACGAAGAAGCATGAAATTTGGTGATGGAGAAGAAACATATTAAATATATTTACATCTAATTACCATATTTCAATGTGAAAATGGTAAATATAAACAAATTTGAGCCTGATTATTTAATTTTAATTTTTACCTATATTATATAAAATATAAATCATGGATTAGAGTCTTTTAACTTTGTTTTTTGGTGGGGATAAACCTAAAATTTAGTGATGGAGTTTAAAAATAAAATATAATTAAATTTTTATACCTACTATAGTCTATTATTTTTGGTGCTTAGTGATAAAAAAACATAAGACTTTGGGATGGTGAAGAAAAAACCTAACATATTTGTCATTTATTTATAGTCTTTTAACTCTGTGGCTTACTGACGAAGAAGCCTGAAATTTGGTGATGGAGAAGAAACATATTGAATATATTTACATCTAATTTACCATAATTCAATGTGAAAAAGGAAAACATAAATTAATTTGAGCTTTATTATTTATTTTAAATTTTTACCTATATTATATAAAATATATGTCATGGATTAAAGTCTTTTAACATGGTTTTTTAGAGGGTAAAAAACTAAAATTTTGTGATGGAGTTTAAAAATAAAATATAATTAATTTTTTATACCTACTATAGTCTATTATGTTTGGTGCTTAGTGATAAAAAAACATAAGACTTTGGGAAGGTGAAGAAAAAACCTAAAACATTTGTCATTTATTTATAGTCTTTTAACTCTGTGGCTTACTGACGAAGAAGCATGAAATTTGGTGATGGAGAAGAAACATATTGAATATATTTACATCTAATTTACCATAATTCAATGTGAAAAAGGAAAACATAAATTAATTTGAGCTTTATTATTTAATTTTAATTTTTACCTATATTATATAAAATATATGTCATGGATTAAAGTCTTTTAACATGGTTTTTTAGAGGGTAAAAAACTAAAATTTTGTGATGGAGTTTAAAAATAAAATATAATTAATTTTTTATACCTACTATAGTCTATTATGTTTGGTGCTTAGTGATAAAAAAACATAAGACTTTGGGATGGTGAAGAAAAAACCTAAAATATTTGTCATTTATTTATAGTCTTTTAACTTTGTGTCTTACTGACGAAGAAGCATGAAATTTGGTGATGGAGAAGAAACATATTAAATATATTTACATCTAATTACCATATTTCAATGTGAAAATGGTAAATATAAACAAATTTGAGCCTGATTATTTAATTTTAGTTTTTACCTATATTATATAAAATATAAATCATGGATTATAGTCTTTTAACTTTGTTTTTTGGTGGGGATAAACCTAAAATTTTGTGATGGAGTTTAAAAATAAAATATAATTAATTTTTTATACCTACTATAGTCTATTATGTTTGGTGCTTAGTGATAAAAAAACATAAGACTTTGGGATGGTGAAGAAAAAACCTAAAATATTTGTCATTTATTTATAGTCTTTTAACTCTGTGTCTTACTGATGAAGAAGCATGAAATTTGGTGATGGAGAAGAAACATATTAAATATATTTACATCTAATTACCATATTTCAATGTGAAAATGGTAAATATAAACAAATTTGAGCCTGATTATTTAATTTTAATTTTTACCTATATTATATAAAATATAAATCATGGATTATAGTCTTTTAACTTTGATTTTTGGTGGGGATAAACCTAAAATTTTGTGATGGAGTTTAAAAATAAAATATAATTAATTTTTTATACCTACTATAGTCTATTATGTTTGGTGCTTAGTGATAAAAAAACATAAGACTTTGGGATGGTGAAGAAAAAACCTAAAATATTTGTCATTTATTTATAGTCTTTTAACTCTATGGCTTACTGACGAAGAAGCATGAAATTTGGTCATGGAGACGAAACATATTAAATATATTTACATCTAATTACCATATTTCAATGTGAAAGTGGTAAATATAAACAAATTTGAGCCTGATTATTTAATATTAATATTTACCTATATTATATAAAATATAAATAATGGATTATAGTCTTTTAACTTTGTTTTTTGGTGGGGATAAACCTAAAATTTTGTGATGGAGTTTAAAAATAAAATATAATTAATTTTTTATACCTACTATAGTCTATTATTTTTGGTGCTTAGTGATAAAAAAACATAAGACTTTGGGATGGTGAAGAAAAAACCTAACATATTTGTCATTTATTTATAGTCTTTTAACTCTGTGGCTTACTGACGAAGAAGCCTGAAATTTGGTGATGGAGAAGAAACATATTGAATATATTTACATCTAATTTACCATAATTCAATGTGAAAAAGGAAAACATAAATTAATTTGAGCTTGATTATTTAATTTTAATTTTTACCTATATTATATAAAATATATGTCATGGATTAAAGTCTTTTAACATGGTTTTTTAGAGGGTAAAAAACTAAAATTTTGTGAGGGAGTTTAAAAATAAAATATAATTAATTTTTTATACCTACTATAGTCTATTATGTTTGGTGCTTAGTGATAAAAAAACATAAGACTTTGGGATGGTGAAGAAAAAACCTAACATATTTGTCATTTATTTATAGTCTTTTAACTCTGTGGCTTACTGACGAAGAAGCCTGAAATTTGGTGATGGAGAAGAAACATATTGAATATATTTACATATAATTTACCATAATTCAATGTGAAAAAGGAAAACATAAATTAATTTGAGCTTTATTATTTAATTTTAATTTTTACCTATATTATATAAAATATATGTCATGGATTAAAGTCTTTTAACATGGTTTTTTAGAGGGTAAAAAACTAAAATTTTGTGATGGAGTTTAAAAATAAAATATAATTTATTTTTTATACCTACTATAGTCTATTATGTTTGGTGCTTAGTGATAAAAAACATAAGACTTTGGGATGGTGAAGAAAAAACCTAAAATATTTGTCATTTATTTATAGTCTTTTAACTCTGTGTCTTACTGACGAAGAAGCATGAAATTTGGTGATGGAGAAGAAACATATTAAATATATTTACATCTAATTACCATATTTCAATGTGAAAATCGTAAATATAAACAAATTTGAGCCTGATTATTTAATTTTAATTTTTACCTATATTATATAAAATATAAATCATGGATTATAGTCTTTTAACTTTGTTTTTTGGTGGGGATAAACCTAAAATTTTGTGATGGAGTTTAAAAATAAAATATAATTAATTTTTTATACCTACTATAGTCTATTATGTTTGGTGCTTAGTTATAAAAAAACATAAGACTTTGGGATGGTGAAGAAAAAACCTAAAATATTTGTCATTTATTTATAGTCTTTTAACTTTGTGGCTTACTGACGAAGAAGCATGAAATTTGGTCATGGAGACGAAACATATTAAAAATATTTACATCTAATTACCATATTTCAATGTGAAAATGGTAAATATAAACAAATTTGAGCCTGATTATTTAATATTAATATTTACCTATATTATATAAAATATAAATAATGGATTATAGTCTTTTAACTTTGTTTTTTGGTGGGGATAAACCTAAAATTTTGTGATGGAGTTTAAAAATAAAATATAATTAATTTTTTATACCTACTATAGTCTATTATTTTTGGTGCTTAGTGATAAAAAAAACATAAGACTTTGGGATGGTGAAGAAAAAACCTAACATATTTGTCATTTATTTATAGTCTTTTAACTTTGTGGCTTACTGACGAAGAAGCCTGAAATTTGGTGATGGAGAAGAAATATATTGAATATATTTACATATAATTTACCATAATTCAATGTGAAAAAGGAAAACATAAATTAATTTGAGTTTGATTATTTAATTTTAATTTATACCTATATTATATAAAATATATGTCATGGATTAAAGTCTTTTAACATGGTTTTTTAGAGGGTAAAAAACTAAAATTTTGTGAGGGAGTTTAAAAATAAAATATAATTAATTTTTTATACCTACTATAGTCTATTATGTTTGGTGCTTAGTGATAAAAAAAACATAAGACTTTGGGATGGTGAAGAAAAAACCTAACATATTTGTCATTTATTTATAGTCTTTTAACTCTGTGGCTTACTGACGAAGAAGCCTGAAATTTGGTGATGGAGAAGAAACATATTGAATATATTTACATCTAATTTACCATAATTCAATGTGAAAAAGGAAAACATAAATTAATTTGAGCTTTATTATTTAATTTTAATTTTTACCTATATTATATAAAATATATGTCATGGATTAAAGTCTTTTAACATGGTTTTTTAGAGGGTAAAAGACTAAAATTTTGTGATGGAGTTTAAAAATAAAATATAATTAATTTTTTATACCTACTATAGTCTATTATGTTTGGTGCTTAGTGATAAAAAAACATAAGACTTTGGGATGGTGAAGAAAAAACCTAAAATATTTGTCATTTATTTATAGTGTTTTAACTCTGTGTCTTACTGACGAAGAAGCATGAAATTTGGTGATGGAGAAGAAACATATTAAATATATTTACATCTAATTACCATATTTCAATGTGAAAATGGTAAATATAAACAAATTTGAGCCTGATTATTTAATTTTAATTTTTACCTATATTATATAAAATATAAATCATGGATTATAGTCTTTTAACTTTGTTTTTTGGTGGGGATAAACCTAAAATTTTGTGATGGAGTTTAAAAATAAAATATAATTAATTTTTTATACCTACTATAGTCTATTATGTTTGGTGCTTAGTGATAAAAAAACATAAGACTTTGGGATGGTGAAGAAAAAACCTAAAATATTTGTCATTTATTTATAGTCTTTTAACTCTGTGGCTTACTGACGAAGAAGCATGAAATTTGGTCATGGAGACGAAACATATTAAATATATTTACATATAATTACCATATTTCAATGTGAAAATGGTAAATATAAACAAATTTGAGCCTGATTATTTAATATTAATATTTACCTATATTATATAAAATATAAATAATGGATTATAGTCTTTTAACTTTGTTTTTTGGTGGGGATAAACCTAAAATTTTGTGATGGAGTTTAAAAATAAAATATAATTAATTTTTTATACCTACTATAGTCTATTATTTTTGGTGCTTAGTGATAAAAAAACATAAGACTTTGGGATGGTGAAGAAAAAACCTAACATATTTGTCATTTATTTATAGTCTTTTAACTCTGTGGCTTACTGACGAAGAAGCCTGAAATTTGGTGATGGAGAAGAAACATATTGAATATATTTACATCTAATTTACCATAATTCAATGTGAAAAAGGAAAACATAAATTAATTTGAGCTTGATTATTTAATTTTAATTTTTACCTATATTATATAAAATATATGTCATGGATTAAAGTCTTTTAACATGGTTTTTTAGAGGGTAAAAAACTAAAATTTTGTGAGGGAGTTTAAAAATAAAATATAATTAATTTTTTATACCTACTATAGTCTATTATGTTTGGTGCTTAGTGATAAAAAAACATAAGACTTTGGGATGGTGAAGAAAAAACCTAACATATTTGTCATTTATTTATAGTCTTTTAACTCTGTGGCTTACTGACGAAGAAGCCTGAAATTTGGTGATGGAGAAGAAACATATTGAATAGATTTACATATAATTTACCATAATTCAATGTGAAAAAGGAAAACATAAATTAATTTGAGCTTTATTATTTAATTTTAATTTTTACCTATATTATATAAAATATATGTCATGGATTAAAGTCTTTTAACATGGTTTTTTAGAGGGTAAAAAACTAAAATTTTGTGATGGAGTTTAAAAATAAAATATAATTTATTTTTATACCTACTATAGTCTATTATGTTTGGTGCTTAGTGATAAAAAAACATAAGACTTTGGGATGGTGAAGAAAAAACCTAAAATATTTGTCATTTATTTATAGTCTTTTAACTCTGTGTCTTACTGACGAAGAAGCATGAAATTTCGTGATGGAGAAGAAACATATTAAATATATTTACATCTAATTACCATATTTCAATGTGAAAATGGTAAATATAAACAAATTTGAGCATGATTATTTAATTTTAATTTTTACCAATATTATATAAAATATAAATCATGGATTATAGTATTTTAACTTTGTTTTTTGGTGGGGAATAACCTAAAATTTTGTGATGGAGTTTAAAAATAAAATATAATTAATTTTTTATACCTACTATAGTCTATTATTTTTGGTGCTTAGTGATAAAAAAACATAAGACTTTGGGATGGTGAAGAAAAAACCTATCATATTTGTCATTTATTTATAGTCTTTTAACTCTGTGGCTTACTGACGAAGAAGCCTGAAATTTGGTGATGGAGAAGAAACATATTGAATATATTTACATCTAATTTACCATAATTCAATGTGAAAAAGGAAAACATAAATTAATTTGAGCTTGATTATTTAATTTTAATTTTTACCTATATTATATAAAATATATGTCATGGATTAAAGTCTTTTAACATGGTTTTTTAGAGGGTAAAAAACTAAAATTTTGTGAGGGAGTTTAAAAATAAAATATAATTAATTTTTTATACCTACTATAGTCTATTATGTTTGGTGCTTAGTGATAAAAAAACATAAGACTTTGGGATGGTGAAGAAAAAACCTAACATATTTGTCATTTATTTATAGTCTTTTAACTCTGTGGCTTACTGACGAAGAAGCCTGAAATTTGGTGATGGAGAAGAAACATATTGAATAGATTTACATATAATTTACCATAATTCAATGTGAAAAAGGAAAACATAAATTAATTTGAGCTTTATTATTTAATTTTAATTTTTACCTATATTATATAAAATATATGTCATGGATTAAAGTCTTTTAACATGGTTTTTTAGAGGGTAAAAAACTAAAATTTTGTGATGGAGTTTAAAAATAAAATATAATTTATTTTTATACCTACTATAGTCTATTATGTTTGGTGCTTAGTGATAAAAAAACATAAGACTTTGGGATGGTGAAGAAAAAACCTCAAATATTTGTCATTTATTTATAGTCTTTTAACTCTGTGTCTTACTGACGAAGAAGCATGAAATTTCGTGATGGAGAAGAAACATATTAAATATATTTACATCTAATTACCATATTTCAATGTGAAAATGGTAAATATAAACAAATTTGAGCATGATTATTTAATTTTAATTTTTACCAATATTATATAAAATATAAATCATGGATTATAGTATTTTAACTTTGTTTTTTGGTGGGGAATAACCTAAAATTTTGTGATGGAGTTTAAAAATAAAATATAATTAATTTTTTATACCTACTATAGTCTATTATTTTTGGTGCTTAGTGATAAAAAAACATAAGACTTTGGGATGGTGAAGAAAAAACCTATCATATTTGTCATTTATTTATAGTCTTTTAACTCTGTGGCTTACTGACGAAGAAGCCTGAAATTTGGTGATGGAGAAGAAACATATTGAATATATTTACATCTAATTTACCATAATTCAATGTGAAAAAGGAAAACATAAATTAATTTGAGCTTGATTATTTAATTTTAATTTTTACCTATATTATATAAAATATATGTCATGGATTAAAGTCTTTTAACATGGTTTTTTAGAGGGTAAAAAACTAAAATTTTGTGAGGGAGTTTAAAAATAAAATATAATTAATTTTTTATACCTACTATAGTCTATTATGTTTGGTGCTTAGTGATAAAAAAACATAAGACTTTGGGATGGTGAAGAAAAAACCTAACATATTTGTCATTTATTTATAGTCTTTTAACTCTGTGGCTTACTGACGAAGAAGCCTGAAATTTGGTGATGGAGAAGAAACATATTGAATATATTTACATATAATTTACCATAATTCAATGTGAAAAAGGAAAACATAAATTAATTTGAGCTTTATTATTTAATTTTAATTTTTACCTATATTATATAAAATATAAATCATGGATTATAGTCTTTTAACTTTGTTTTTTGGTGGGGATAAACCTAAAATTTTGTGATGGAGTTTAAAAATAAAATATAATTAATTTTTTATACCTACTATAGTCTATTATTTTTGGTGCTTAGTGATAAAAAAACATAAGACTTTGGGATGGTGAAGAAAAAACCTAACATATTTGTCATTTATTTATAGTCTTTTAACTCTGTGGCTTACTGACGAAGAAGCCTGAAATTTGGTGATGGAGAAGAAACATATTGAATATATTTACATCTAATTTACCATAATTCAATGTGAAAAAGGAAAACATAAATTAATTTGAGCTTGATTATTTAATTTTAATTTTTACCTATATTATATAAAATATATGTCATGGATTAAAGTCTTTTAACATGGTTTTTTAGAGGGTAAAAAACTAAAATTTTGTGAGGGAGTTTAAAAATAAAATATAATTAATTTTTTATACCTACTATAGTCTATTATGTTTGGTGCTTAGTGATAAAAAAACATAAGACTTTGGGATGGTGAAGAAAAAACCTAAAATATTTGTCATTTATTTATAGTCTTTTAACTCTGTGTCTTACTGACGAAGAAGCATGAAATTTGGTGATGGAGAAGAAACATATTAAATATATTTACATCTAATTACCATATTTCAATGTGAAAATCGTAAATATAAACAAATTTGAGCCTGATTATTTAATTTTAATTTTTACCTATATTATATAAAATATAAATCATGGATTATAGTCTTTTAACTTTGTTTTTTGGTGGGGATAAACCTAAAATTTTGTGATGGAGTTTAAAAATAAAATATAATTAATTTTTTATACCTACTATAGTCTATTATGTTTGGTGCTTAGTTATAAAAAAACATAAGACTTTGGGATGGTGAAGAAAAAACCTAAAATATTTGTCATTTATTTATAGTCTTTTAACTTTGTGGCTTACTGACGAAGAAGCATGAAATTTGGTCATGGAGACGAAACATATTAAAAATATTTACATCTAATTACCATATTTCAATGTGAAAATGGTAAATATAAACAAATTTGAGCCTGATTATTTAATATTAATATTTACCTATATTATATAAAATATAAATAATGGATTATAGTCTTTTAACTTTGTTTTTTGGTGGGGATAAACCTAAAATTTTGTGATGGAGTTTAAAAATAAAATATAATTAATTTTTTATACCTACTATAGTCTATTATTTTTGGTGCTTAGTGATAAAAAAACATAAGACTTTGGGATGGTGAAGAAAAAACCTAACATATTTGTCATTTATTTATAGTCTTTTAACTTTGTGGCTTACTGACGAAGAAGCCTGAAATTTGGTGATGGAGAAGAAATATATTGAATATATTTACATATAATTTACCATAATTCAATGTGAAAAAGGAAAACATAAATTAATTTGAGTTTGATTATTTAATTTTAATTTATACCTATATTATATAAAATATATGTCATGGATTAAAGTCTTTTAACATGGTTTTTTAGAGGGTAAAAAACTAAAATTTTGTGAGGGAGTTTAAAAATAAAATATAATTAATTTTTTATACCTACTATAGTCTATTATGTTTGGTGCTTAGTGATAAAAAAAACATAAGACTTTGGGATGGTGAAGAAAAAACCTAACATATTTGTCATTTATTTAGAGTCTTTTAACTCTGTGGCTTACTGACGAAGAAGCCTGAAATTAGGTGATGGAGAAGAAACATATTGAATATATTTACATCTAATTTACCATAATTCAATGTGAAAAAGGAAAACATAAATTAATTTGAGCTTTATTATTTAATTTTAATTTTTACCTATATTATATAAAATATATGTCATGGATTAAAGTCTTTTAACATGGTTTTTTAGAGGGTAAAAAACTAAAATTTTGTGATGGAGTTTAAAAATAAAATATAATTAATTTTTTATACCTACTATAGTCTATTATGTTTGGTGCTTAGTGATAAAAAAACATAAGACTTTGGGATGGTGAAGAAAAAACCTAAAATATTTGTCATTTATTTATAGTGTTTTAACTCTGTGTCTTACTGACGAAGAAGCATGAAATTTGGTGATGGAGAAGAAACATATTAAATATATTTACATCTAATTACCATATTTCAATGTGAAAATGGTAAATATAAACAAATTTGAGCCTGATTATTTAATTTTAATTTTTACCTATATTATATAAAATATAAATCATGGATTATAGTCTTTTAACTTTGTTTTTTGGTGGGGATAAACCTAAAATTTTGTGATGGAGTTTAAAAATAAAATATAATTAATTTTTTATACCTACTATAGTCTATTATGTTTGGTGCTTAGTGATAAAAAAACATAAGACTTTGGGATGGTGAAGAAAAAACCTAAAATATTTGTCATTTATTTATAGTCTTTTAACTCTGTGGCTTACTGACGAAGAAGCATGAAATTTGGTCATGGAGACGAAACATATTAAATATATTTACATATAATTACCATATTTCAATGTGAAAATGGTAAATATAAACAAATTTGAGCCTGATTATTTAATATTAATATTTACCTATATTATATAAAATATAAATAATGGATTATAGTCTTTTAACTTTGTTTTTTGGTGGGGATAAACCTAAAATTTTGTGATGGAGTTTAAAAATAAAATATAATTAATTTTTTATACCTACTATAGTCTATTATTTTTGGTGCTTAGTGATAAAAAAACATAAGACTTTGGGATGGTGAAGAAAAAACCTAACATATTTGTCATTTATTTATAGTCTTTTAACTCTGTGGCTTACTGACGAAGAAGCCTGAAATTTGGTGATGGAGAAGAAACATATTGAATATATTTACATCTAATTTACCATAATTCAATGTGAAAAAGGAAAACATAAATTAATTTGAGCTTGATTATTTAATTTTAATTTTTACCTATATTATATAAAATATATGTCATGGATTAAAGTCTTTTAACATGGTTTTTTAGAGGGTAAAAAACTAAAATTTTGTGAGGGAGTTTAAAAATAAAATATAATTAATTTTTTATACCTACTATAGTCTATTATGTTTGGTGCTTAGTGATAAAAAAACATAAGACTTTGGGATGGTGAAGAAAAAACCTAACATATTTGTCATTTAGTTATAGTCTTTTAACTCTGTGGCTTACTGACGAAGAAGCCTGAAATTTGGTGATGGAGAAGAAACATATTGAATAGATTTACATATAATTTACCATAATTCAATGTGAAAAAGGAAAACATAAATTAATTTGAGCTTTATTATTTAATTTTAATTTTTACCTATATTATATAAAATATATGTCATGGATTAAAGTCTTTTAACATGGTTTTTTAGAGGGTAAAAAACTAAAATTTTGTGATGGAGTTTAAAAATAAAATATAATTTATTTTTATACCTACTATAGTCTATTATGTTTGGTGCTTAGTGATAAAAAAACATAAGACTTTGGGATGGTGAAGAAAAAACCTAAAATATTTGTCATTTATTTATAGTCTTTTAACTCTGTGTCTTACTGACGAAGAAGCATGAAATTTCGTGATGGAGAAGAAACATATTAAATATATTTACATCTAATTACCATATTTCAATGTGAAAATGGTAAATATAAACAAATTTGAGCATGATTATTTACTTTTAATTTTTACCAATATTATATAAAATATAAATCATGGATTATAGTATTTTAACTTTGTTTTTTGGTGGGGATAAACCTAAAATTTTGTGATGGAGTTTAAAAATAAAATATAATTAATTTTTTATACCTACTATAGTCTATTATTTTTGGTGCTTAGTGATAAAAAAACATAAGACTTTGGGATGGTGAAGAAAAAACCTATCATATTTGTCATTTATTTATAGTCTTTTAACTCTGTGGCTTACTGACGAAGAAGCCTGAAATTTGGTGATGGAGAAGAAACATATTGAATATATTTACATCTAATTTACCATAATTCAATGTGAAAAAGGAAAACATAAATTAATTTGAGCTTGATTATTTAATTTTAATTTTTACCTATATTATATAAAATATATGTCATGGATTAAAGTCTTTTAACATGGTTTTTTAGAGGGTAAAAAACTAAAATTTTGTGAGGGAGTTTAAAAATAAAATATAATTAATTTTTTATACCTACTATAGTCTATTATGTTTGGTGCTTAGTGATAAAAAAACATAAGACTTTGGGATGGTGAAGAAAAAACCTAACATATTTGTCATTTATTTATAGTCTTTTAACTCTGTGGCTTACTGACGAAGAAGCCTGAAATTTGGTGATGGAGAAGAAACATATTGAATATATTTACATATAATTTACCATAATTCAATGTGAAAAAGGAAAACATAAATTAATTTGAGCTTTATTATTTAATTTTAATTTTTACCTATATTATATAAAATATAAATCATGGATTATAGTCTTTTAACTTTGTTTTTTGGTGGGGATAAACCTAAAATTTTGTGATGGAGTTTAAAAATAAAATATAATTAATTTTTTATACCTACTAGAGTCTATTATTTTTGGTGCTTAGTGATAAAAAAACATAAGACTTTGGGATGGTGAAGAAAAAACCTAACATATTTGTCATTTATTTATAGTCTTTTAACTCTGTGGCTTACTGACGAAGAAGCCTGAAATTTGGTGATGGAGAAGAAACATATTGAATATATTTACATCTAATTTACCATAATTCAATGTGAAAAAGGAAAACATAAATTAATTTGAGCTTGATTATTTAATTTTAATTTTTACCTATATTATATAAAATATATGTCATGGATTAAAGTCTTTTAACATGGTTTTTTAGAGGGTAAAAAACTAAAATTTTGTGAGGGAGTTTAAAAATAAAATATAATTAATTTTTTATACCTACTATAGTCTATTATGTTTGGTGCTTAGTGATAAAAAAACATAAGACTTTGGGATGGTGAAGAAAAAACCTAACATATTTGTCATTTATTTATAGTCTTTTAACTCTGTGGCTTACTGACGAAGAAGCCTGAAATTTGGTGATGGAGAAGAAACATATTGAATATATTTACATATAATTTACCATAATTCAATGTGAAAAAGGAAAACATAAATTAATTTGAGCTTTATTATTTAATTTTAATTTTTACCTATATTATATAAAATATATGTCATGGATTAAAGTCTTTTAACATGGTTTTTTAGAGGGTAAAAAACTAAAATTTTGTGATGGAGTTTAAAAATAAAATATAATTTATTTTTATACCTACTATAGTCTATTATGTTTGGTGCTTAGTGATAAAAAAACATAAGACTTTGGGATGGTGAAGAAAAAACCTAAAATATTTGTCATTTATTTATAGTCTTTTAACTCTGTGTCTTACTGACGAAGAAGCATGAAATTTCGTGATGGAGAAGAAACATATTAAATATATTTACATCTAATTACCATATTTCAATGTGAAAATGGTAAATATAAACAAATTTGAGCATGATTATTTAATTTTAATTTTTACCAATATTATATAAAATATAAATCATGGATTTTAGTATTTTAACTTTGTTTTTTGGTGGGGATAAACCTAAAATTTTGTGATGGAGTTTAAAAATAAAATATAATTAATTTTTTATACCTACTATAGTCTATTATTTTTGGTGCTTAGTGATAAAAAAACATAAGACTTTGGGATGGTGAAGACAAAACCTATCATATTTGTCATTTATTTATAGTCTTTTAACTCTGTGGCTTACTGACGAAGAAGCCTGAAATTTGGTGATGGAGAAGAAACATATTGAATATATTTACATCTAATTTACCATAATTCAATGTGAAAAAGGAAAACATAAATTAATTTGAGCTTGATTATTTAATTTTAATTTTTACCTATATTATATAAAATATATGTCATGGATTAAAGTCTTTTAACATGGTTTTTTAGAGGGTAAAAAACTAAAATTTTGTGAGGGAGTTTAAAAATAAAATATAATTAATTTTTTATACCTACTATAGTCTATTATGTTTGGTGCTTAGTGATAAAAAAACATAAGACTTTGGGATGGTGAAGAAAAAACCTAACATATTTGTCATTTATTTATAGTCTTTTAACTCTGTGGCTTACTGACGAAGAAGCCTGAAATTTGGTGATGGAGAAGAAACATATTGAATATATTTACATATAATTTACCATAATTCAATGTGAAAAAGGAAAACATAAATTAATTTGAGCTTTATTATTTAATTTTAATTTTTACCTATATTATATAAAATATAAATCATGGATTATAGTCTTTTAACTTTGTTTTTTGGTGGGGATAAACCTAAAATTTTGTGATGGAGTTTAAAAATAAAATATAATTAATTTTTTATACCTACTATAGTCTATTATTTTTGGTGCTTAGTGATAAAAAAACATAAGACTTTGGGATGGTGAAGAAAAAACCTAACATATTTGTCATTTATTTATAGTCTTTTAACTCTGTGGCTTACTGACGAAGAAGCCTGAAATTTGGTGATGGAGAAGAAACATATTGAATATATTTACATCTAATTTACCATAATTCAATGTGAAAAAGGAAAACATAAATTAATTTGAGCTTGATTATTTAATTTTAATTTTTACCTATATTATATAAAATATATGTCATGGATTAAAGTCTTTTAACATGGTTTTTTAGAGGGTAAAAAACTAAAATTTTGTGAGGGAGTTTAAAAATAAAATATAATTAATTTTTTATACCTACTATAGTCTATTATGTTTGGTGCTTAGTGATAAAAAAACATAAGACTTTGGGATGGTGAAGAAAAAACCTAACATATTTGTCATTTATTTATAGTCTTTTAACTCTGTGGCTTACTGACGAAGAAGCCTGAAATTTGGTGATGGAGAAGAAACATATTGAATATATTTACATATAATTTACCATAATTCAATGTGAAAAAGGAAAACATAAATTAATTTGAGCTTTATTATTTAATTTTAATTTTTACCTATATTATATAAAATATATGTCATGGATTAAAGTCTTTTAACATGGTTTTTTAGAGGGTAAAAAACTAAAATTTTGTGATGGAGTTTAAAAATAAAATATAATTTATTTTTATACCTACTATAGTCTATTATGTTTGGTGCTTAGTGATAAAAAAACATAAGACTTTGGGATGGTGAAGAAAAAACCTAAAATATTTGTCATTTATTTATAGTCTTTTAACTCTGTGTCTTACTGACGAAGAAGCATGAAATTTCGTGATGGAGAAGAAACATATTAAATATATTTACATCTAATTACCATATTTCAATGTGAAAATGGTAAATATAAACAAATTTGAGCATGATTATTTAATTTTAATTTTTACCAATATTATATAAAATATAAATCATGGATTTTAGTATTTTAACTTTGTTTTTTGGTGGGGATAAACCTAAAATTTTGTGATGGAGTTTAAAAATAAAATATAATTAATTTTTTATACCTACTATAGTCTATTATTTTTGGTGCTTAGTGATAAAAAAACATAAGACTTTGGGATGGTGAAGACAAAACCTATCATATTTGTCATTTATTTATAGTCTTTTAACTCTGTGGCTTACTGACGAAGAAGCCTGAAATTTGGTGATGGAGAAGAAACATATTGAATATATTTACATCTAATTTACCATAATTCAATGTGAAAAAGGAAAACATAAATTAATTTGAGCTTGATTATTTAATTTTAATTTTTACCTATATTATATAAAATATATGTCATGGATTAAAGTCTTTTAACATGGTTTTTTAGAGGGTAAAAAACTAAAATTTTGTGAGGGAGTTTAAAAATAAAATATAATTAATTTTTTATACCTACTATAGTCTATTATGTTTGGTGCTTAGTGATAAAAAAACATAAGACTTTGGGATGGTGAAGAAAAAACCTAACATATTTGTCATTTATTTATAGTCTTTTAACTCTGTGGCTTACTGACGAAGAAGCCTGAAATTTGGTGATGGAGAAGAAACATATTGAATATATTTACATATAATTTACCATAATTCAATGTGAAAAAGGAAAACATAAATTAATTTGAGCTTTATTATTTAATTTTAATTTTTACCTATATTATATAAAATATATGTAATGGATTAAAGTCTTTTAACATGGTTTTTTAGAGGGTAAAAAACTAAAATTTTGTGATGGAGTTTAAAAATAAAATATAATTTATTTTTATACCTACTATAGTCTATTATGTTTGGTGCTTAGTGATAAAAAAACATAAGACTTTGGGATGGTGAAGAAAAAACCTAAAATATTTGTCATTTATTTATAGTCTTTTAACTCTGTGTCTTACTGACGAAGAAGCATGAAATTTCGTGATGGAGAAGAAACATATTAAATATATTTACATCTAATTACCATATTTCAATGTGAAAATGGTAAATATAAACAAATTTGAGCCTGATTATTTAATTTTAATTTTTACCTATATTATATAAAATATAAATCATGGATTATAGTCTTTTAACTTTGTTTTTTGGTGGGGATAAACCTAAAATTTTGTGATGGAGTTTAAAAATAAAATATAATTAATTTTTTATACCTACTATAGTCTATTATTTTTGGTGCTTAGTGATAAAAAAACATAAGACTTTGGGATGGTGAAGAAAAAACCTAACATATTTGTCATTTATTTATAGTCTTTTAACTCTGTGGCTTACTGACGAAGAAGCCTGAAATTTGGTGATGGAGAAGAAACATATTGAATAGATTTACATATAATTTACCATAATTCAATGTGAAAAAGGAAAACATAAATTAATTTGAGCTTGATTATTTAATTTTAATTTTTACCTATATTATATAAAATATATGTCATGGATTAAAGTCTTTTAACATGGTTTTTTAGAGGGTAAAAAAATAATATTTTGTGAGGGAGTTTAAAAATAAAATATAATTAATTTTTTATACCTACTATAGTCTATTATGTTTGGTGCTTAGTGATAAAAAAACATAAGACTTTGGGATGGTGAAGAAAAAACCTAACATATTTGTCATTTATTTATAGTCTTTTAACTTTGTGGCTTACTGACGAAGAAGCCTGAAATTTGGTGATGGAGAAGAAACATATTGAATATATTTACATATAATTTACCATAATTCAATGTGAAAAAGGAAAACATAAATTAATTTGAGCTTTATTATTTAATTTTAATTTTTACCTATATTATATAAAATATATGTCATGGATTAAAGTCTTTTAACATGGTTTTTTAGAGGGTAAAAAACTAAAATTTTGTGATGGAGTTTAAAAATAAAATATAATTTATTTTTATACCTACTATAGTCTATTATGTTTGGTGCTTAGTGATAAAAAAACATAAGACTTTGGGATGGTGAAGAAAAAACCTAAAATATTTGTCATTTATTTATAGTCTTTTAACTCTGTGTCTTACTGACGAAGAAGCATGAAATTTCGTGATGGAGAAGAAACATATTAAATATATTTACATCTAATTACCATATTTCAATGTGAAAATGGTAAATATAAACAAATTTGAGCCTGATTATTTAATTTTAATTTTTACCTATATTATATAAAATATAAATCATGGATTATAGTCTTTTAACTTTGTTTTTTGGTGGGGATAAACCTAAAATTTTGTGATGGAGTTTAAAAATAAAATATAATTAATTTTTTATACCTACTATAGTCTATTATGTTTGGTGCTTAGTGATAAAAAAACATAAGACTTTGGGATGGTGAAGAAAAAACCTAACATATTTGTCATTTATTTATAGTCTTTTAACTCTGTGGCTTACTGACGAAGAAGCCTGAAATTTGGTGATGGAGAAGAAACATATTGAATATATTTACATCTAATTTACCATAATTCAATGTGAAAAAGGAAAACATAAATTAATTTGAGCTTGATTATTTAATTTTAATTTTTACCTATATTATATAAAATATATGTCATGGATTAAAGTCTTTTAACATGGTTTTTTATAGGGTAAAAAACTAAAATTTTGTGAGGGAGTTTAAAAATAAAATATAATTAATTTTTTATACCTACTATAGTCTATTATGTTTGGTGCTTAGTGATAAAAAAAACATAAGACTTTGGGATGGTGAAGAAAAAACCTAACATATTTGTCATTTATTTATAGTCTTTTAACTTTGTGGCTTACTGACGAAGAAGCCTGAAATTTGGTGATGGAGAAGAAACATATTGAATATATTTACATATAATTTACCATAATTCAATGTGAAAAAGGAAAACATAAACTAATTTGAGCTTTATTATTTAATTTTAATTTTTACCTATATTATATAAAATATATGTCATGGATTAAAGTCTTTTAACATGGTTTTTTAGAGGGTAAAAAACTAAAATTTTGTGATGGAGTTTAAAAATAAAATATAATTTATTTTTATACCTACTATAGTCTATTATGTTTGGTGCTTAGTGATAAAAAAACATAAGACTTTGGGATGGTGAAGAAAAAACCTAAAATATTTGTCATTTATTTATAGTCTTTTAACTCTGTGTCTTACTGACGAAGAAGCATGAAATTTCGTGATGGAGAAGAAACATATTAAATATATTTACATCTAATTACCATATTTCAATGTGAAAATGGTAAATATAAACAAATTTGAGCCTGATTATTTAATTTTAATTTTTACCTATATTATATAAAATATAAATCATGGATTATAGTCTTTTAACTTTGTTTTTTGGTGGGGATAAACCTAAAATTTTGTGATGGAGTTTAAAAATAAAATATAATTAATTTTTTATACCTACTATAGTCTATTATTTTTGGTGCTTAGTGATAAAAAAACATAAGACTTTGGGATGGTGAAGAAAAAACCTAACATATTTGTCATTTATTTATAGTCTTTTAACTCTGTGGCTTACTGACGAAGAAGCCTGAAATTTGGTGATGGAGAAGAAACATATTGAATATATTTACATCTAATTTACCATAATTCAATGTGAAAAAGGAAAACATAAATTAATTTGAGCTTGATTATTTAATTTTAATTTTTACCTATATTATATAAAATATATGTCATGGATTAAAGTCTTTTAACATGGTTTTTTAGAGGGTAAAAAACTAAAATTTTGTGAGGGAGTTTAAAAATAAAATATAATTAATTTTTTATACCTACTATAGTCTATTATGTTTGGTGCTTAGTGATAAAAAAACATAAGACTTTGGGATGGTGAAGAAAAAACCTAACATATTTGTCATTTATTTATAGTCTTTTAACTTTGTGGCTTACTGACGAAGAAGCCTGAAATTTGGTGATGGAGAAGAAACATATTGAATATATTTACATATAATTTACCATAATTCAATGTGAAAAAGGAAAACATAAATTAATTTGAGCTTTATTATTTAATTTTAATTTTTACCTATATTATATAAAATATATGTCATGGATTAAAGTCTTTTAACATGGTTTTTTAGAGGGTAAAAAACTAAAATTTTGTGATGGAGTTTAAAAATAAAATATAATTTATTTTTATACCTACTATAGTCTATTATGTTTGGTGCTTAGTGATAAAAAAACATAAGACTTTGGGATGGTGAAGAAAAAACCTAAAATATTTGTCATTTATTTATAGTCTTTTAACTCTGTGTCTTACTGACGAAGAAGCATGAAATTTCGTGATGGAGAAGAAACATATTAAATATATTTACATCTAATTACCATATTTCAATGTGAAAATGGTAAATATAAACAAATTTGAGCCTGATTATTTAATTTTAATTTTTACCTATATTATATAAAATATAAATCATGGATTATAGTCTTTTAACTTTGTTTTTTGGTGGGGATAAACCTAAAATTTTGTGATGGAGTTTAAAAATAAAATATAATTAATTTTTTATACCTACTATAGTCTATTATGTTTGGTGCTTAGTTAGAAAAAAACATAAGACTTTGGGATGGTGAAGAAAAAACCTAAAATATTTGTCATTTATTTATAGTCTTTTAACTCTGTGGCTTACTGACGAAGGAGCATGAAATTTGGTCATGGAGACGAAACATATTAAATATATTTACATCTAATTACCATATTTCAATGTGAAAATGGTAAATATAAACAAATTTGAGCCTGATTATTTAATATTAATATTTACCTATATTATATAAAATATAAATAATGGATTATAGTCTTTTAACTTTGTTTTTTGGTGGGGATAAACCTAAAATTTTGTGATGGAGTTTAAAAATAAAATATAATTAATTTTTTATACCTACTATAGTCTATTATTTTTGGTGCTTAGTGATAAAAAAACATAAGACTTTGGGATGGTGAAGAAAAAACCTAACATATTTGTCATTTATTTATAGTCTTTTAACTCTGTGGCTTACTGACGAAGAAGCCTTAAATTTGGTGATGGAGAAGAAACATATTGAATATAATTACATCTAATTTAGCATAATTCAATGTGAAAAAGGAAAACATAAATTAATTTGAGCTTGATTATTTAATTTTAATTTTTACCTATATTATATAAAATATATGTCATGGATTAAAGTCTTTTAACATGGTTTTTTATAGGGTAAAAAACTAAAATTTTTTGAGGGAGTTTAAAAATAAAATATAATTAATTTTTTATACCTACTATAGTCTATTATGTTTGGTGCTTAGTGATAAAAAAACATAAGACTTTGGGATGGTGAAGAAAAAACCTAACATATTTGTCATTTATTTATAGTCTTTTAACTCTGTGGCTTACTGACGAAGAAGCCTGAAATTTGGTGATGGAGAAGAAACATATTGAATATATTTACATCTAATTTACCATAATTCAATGTGAAAAAGGAAAACATAAATTAATTTGAGCTTGATTATTTAATTTTAATGTTTACCTATATTATATAAAATATATGTCATGGATTAAAGTCTTTTAACATGGTTTTTTAGAGGGTAAAAAACTAAAATTTTGTGAGGGAGTTTAAAAATAAAATATAATTAATTTTTTATACCTACTATAGTCTATTATGTTTGGTGCTTAGTGATAAAAAAACATAAGACTTTGGGATGGTGAAGAAAAAACCTAACATATTTGTCATTTATTTATAGTCTTTTAACTCTGTGGCTTACTGACGAAGAAGCCTGAAATTTGGTGATGGAGAAGAAACATATTGAATATATTTACATCTAATTACCATATTTCAATGTGAAAATGGTAAATATAAATAAATTTGAGCCTGATTATTTAATTTTAATTTTTACCTATATTATATAAAATATAACTCATGGATTATAGTCTTTTAACTTTGTTTTTTGGTGGGGATAAACCTAAAATTTTGTGATGGAGTTTAAAAATAAAATATAATTAATTTTTTATACCTACTATAGTCTATTATGTTTGGTGCTTAGTGATAAAAAAACATAAGACTTTGGGATGGTGAAGAAAAAACCTAAAATATTTGTCATTTATTTATAGTCTTTTAAGTCTGTGGCTTACAGACGAAGAAGCATGAAATTTGGTGATGAAGAAGAAACATATTGAATATATTTACATCTAATTTACCATAATTCAATGTGAAAAAGGAAAACATAAATTAATTTGAGCTTTATTATTTAATTTTAATTTTTACCTATATTATATAAAATATATGTCATGGATTAAAGTCTTTTAACATGGTTTTTTAGAGGGTAAAAAACTAAAATTTTGTGATGGAGTTTAAAATAAAATATAATTAATTTTTTATACCTACTATAGTCTATTATGTTTGGTGCTTAGTGATAAAAAAACATAAGACTTTGTGATGGTGAAGAAAAAACCTAAAATATTTGTCATTTATTTATAGTCTTTTAACTTTGTGGCTTACTAACGAAGAAGCATGAAATTTGGTCATGGAGACGAAACATATTAAATATCTTTACATCTAATTACCATATTTCAATGTGAAAATGGTAAATATAAACAAATTTGAGCCTGATTATTTAATTTTAATTTTTACCTATATTATATAAAATATAAATCATGGATTATAGTCTTTTAACTTTGTTTTTTGGTGGGGATAAACCTAAAATTTTGTGATGGAGTTTAAAAATAAAATATAATTAATTTTTTATACCTACTATAGTCTATTATGTTTGGTTCTTAGTGATAAAAAAACATAAGACTTTGGGATGGTGAAGAAAAAACCTAAAATATTTGTCATTTATTTATAGTCTTTTAACTCTGTGGCTTACTGACGAAGAAGCATGAAATTTGGTGATGAAGAAGAAACATATTGAATATATTTACATCTAATTTACCATAATTCAATGTGAAAAAGGAAAACATAAATTAATTTGAGCTTGATTATTTAATTTTAATTTTTACCTATATTATATAAAATATATGTCATGGATTAAAGTCTTTTAACATGGTTTTTTAGAGGGTAAAAAACTAAAATTTTGTGAGGGAGTTTAAAAATAAAATATAATTAATTTTTTATACCTACTATAGTCTATTATGTTTGGTGCTTAGTGATAAAAAAACATAAGACTTTGGGATGGTGAAGAAAAAACCTAACATATTTGTCATTTATTTATAGTCTTTTAACTCTGTGGCTTACTGACGAAGAAGCCTGAAATTTGGTGATGGAGAAGAAACATATTGAATATATTTACATCTAATTTACCATAATTCAATGTGAAAAAGGAAAACATAAATTAATTTGAGCTTGATTATTTAATTTTAATTTTTACCTATATTATATAAAATATATGTCATGGATTAAAGTCTTTTAACATGGTTTTTTACAGGGTAAAAAACTAAAATATTGTGAGAGAGTTTAAAAATAAAATATAATTAATTTTTTATACCTACTATAGTCTATTATGTTTGGTGCTTAGTGATAAAAAAACATAAGACTTTAGGATGGTGAAGAAAAAACCTAAAATATTTGTCATTTATTTATAGTCTTTTAACTCTGTGTCTTACTGACGAAGAAGCATGAAATTTGGTGATGGAGAAGAAACATATTAAATATATTTACATCTAATTACCATATTTCAATGTGAAAATGGTAAATTTAAACAAATTTGAGCCTGATTATTTAATTTTAATTTTTACCTATATTATATAAAATATAAATCATGGATTATATAGTCTTTTAACTTTGTTTTTTGTTGGAGATAAACCTAAAATTTTGTGAGGGAGTTTAAAAATAAAATATAATTAATTTTTTAAACCTTCTATGGTCTATTATGTTTGGTGCTTAGTGATAAAAAAACATAAGACTTTGGGATGGTGAAGAAAAAACCTAAAATATTTGTCATTTATTTATAGTCTTTTAACTCTGTGGCTTACTGACGAAGAAGCATGAAATTTGGTGATGGAGAAGAAACATATTAAATATATTTACATCTAATTACCATATTTCAATGTGAAAATGGTAAATATAAACAAATTTGAGCCTGATTATTTAATTTTAATTTTTACCTATATTATATAAAATATAACTCATGGATTATAGTCTTTTAACTTTGTTTTTTGGTGGGGATAAACCTAAAATTTTGTGATGGAGTTTAAAAATAAAATATAATTAATTTTTTATACCTACTATAGTCTATTATGTTTGGTGCTTAGTGATAAAAAAACATAAGACTTTGGGATGGTTAAGAAAAAACCTAAAATATTTGTCATTTATTTATAGTCTTTTAACTCTGTGGCTTACTGACGAAGAAGCATGAAATTTGGTCATGGAGACGAAACATATTAAATATATTTACATCTAATTACCATATTTCAATGTGAAAATGGTAAATATAAACAAATTTGAGCCTGATTATTTAATTTTAATTTTTACCTATATTATATAAAATATAAATCATAGATTATAGTCTTTTAACTTTGTTTTTTGGTGGGGATAAACCTAAAATTTTGTGATGAAGTTTAAAAATAAAATATAATTAATTTTTTATACCTACTATAGTCTATTATGTTTGGTGCTTAGTGATAAAAAACATAAGACTTTGGGATGGTGAAGAAAAAACCTAACATATTTGTCATTTATTTATAGTCTTTTAACTCTGTGGCTTACTGACGAAGAAGCCTGAAATTTGGTGATGGAGAAGAAACATATTGAATATATTTACATCTAATTACCATATTTCAATGTGAAAATGGTAAATATAAATAAATTTGAGCCTGATTATTTAATTTTAATTTTTACCTATATTATATAAAATATAACTCATGGATTATAGTCTTTTAACTTTGTTTTTTGGTGGGGATAAACCTAAAATTTTGTGATGGAGTTTATTAATAAAATATAATTAATTTTTTATACCTACTATAGTCTATTATGTTTGGTGCTTAGTGATAAAAAAACATAAGACTTTGGGATGGTGAAGAAAAAACCTAAAATATTTGTCATTTATTTATAGTCTTTTAACTCTGTGGCTTACTGACGAAGAAGCATGAAATTTGGTCATGGAGACGAAACATATTAAATATATTTACATCTATTTACCATATTTCAATGTGAAAATGGTAAATATAAACAAATTTGAGCCTGATTATTTAATTTTAATTTTTACCTATATTATATAAAATACATGTCATGGATTAAAGTCTTTTAACTTTGTTTTTTGGTGGGCATAAACCTAAAATTTTGTGATGGAGTTTAAAAATAAAATATAATTAATTTTTTATACCTACTATAGTCTATTATGTTTGGTGCTTAGTGATAAAAAAACATAAGACTTTGGGATGGTGAAGAAAAAACCTAACATATTTGTCATTTATTTATAGTCTTTTAACTCTGTGGCTTACTGACGAAGAAGCCTGAAATTTGGTGATGGAGAAGAAACATATTGAATATATTTACATCTAATTTACCATAATTCAATGTGAAAAAGGAAAACATAAATTAATTTGAGCTTGATTATTTAATTTTAATTTTTACGTATATTATATAAAATATATGTCATGGATTAAAGTCTTTTAACATGGTTTTTTACAGGGTAAAAAACTAAAATATTGTGAGAGAGTTTAAAAATAAAATATAATTAATTTTTTATACCTACTATAGTCTATTATGTTTGGTGCTTAGTGATAAAAAAACATAAGACTTTGGGATGGTGAAGAAAAAACCTAAAATATTTGTCATTTATTTATAGTCTTTTAACTCTGTGTCTTACTGACGAAGAAGCATGAAATTTGGTGATGGAGAAGAAACATATTAAATATATTTACATCTAATTACCATATTTCAATGTGAAAATGGTAAATATAAACAAATTTGAGCCTGATTATTTAATTTTAATTTTTACCTATATTATATAAAATATAAATCATGGATTATATAGTCTTTTAACTTTGTTTTTTGGTGGAGATAAACCTAAAATTTTGTGAGGGAGTTTAAAAATAAAATATAATTAATTTTTTAAACCTTCTATGGTCTATTATGTTTGGTGCTTAGTGATAAAAAAAACATAAGACTTTGGGATGGTGAAGAAAAGACCTAAAATATTTGTCATTTATTTATAGTCTTTTAACTCTGTGGCTTACTGACGAAGAAGCATGAAATTTGGTGATGGAGAAGAAACATATTAAATATATTTACATCTAATTACCATATTTCAATGTGAAAATGGTAAATATAAACAAATTTGAGCCTGATTATTTAATTTTAATTTTTACCTATATTATATAAAATATAACTCATGGATTATAGTCTTTTAACTTTGTTTTTTGGTGGGGATAAACCTAAAATTTTGTGATGGAGTTTAAAAATAAAATATAATTAATTTTTTATACCTACTATAGTCTATTATGTTTGGTGCTTAGTGATAAAAAAACATAAGACTTTGGGATGGTGAAGAAAAAACCTAAAATATTTGTCATTTATTTATAGTCTTTTAACTCTGTGGCTTACTTACGAAGAAGCATGAAATTTGGTCATGGAGACGAAACATATTAAATATATTTACATCTAATTACCATATTTCAATGTGAAAATGGTAAATATAAACAAATTTGAGCCTGATTATTTAATTTTAATTTTTACCTATATTATATAAAATATAAATCATGGATTATAGTCTTTTAACTTTGTTTTTTGGTGGGGATAAACCTAAAATTTTGTGATGAAGTTTAAAAATAAAATATAATTAATTTTTTATACCTACTATAGTCTATTATGTTTGGTGCTTAGTGATAAAAAAACATAAGACTTTGGGATGGTGAAGAAAAAACCTAACATATTTGTCATTTATTTATAGTCTTTTAACTCTGTGGCTTACTGACGAAGAAACCTGAAATTTGGTGATGGAGAAGAAACATATTGAATATATTTACATCTAATTTAGCATAATTCAATGTGAAAAAGGAAAACATAAATTAATTTGAGCTTGATTATTTAATTTTAATTTTTACCTATATTATATAAAATATATGTCATGGATTAAAGTCTTTTAACATGGTTTTTTAGAGGGTAAAAAACTAAAATTTTGTGAGGGAGTTTAAAAATAAAATATAATTAATTTTTTATACCTACTATAGTCTATTATGTTTGGTGCTTAGTGATAAAAAAACATAAGACTTTGGGATGGTGAAGAAAAAACCTAACATATTTGTCATTTATTTATAGTCTTTTAACTTTGTGGCTTACTGACGAAGAAGCCTGAAATTTGGTGATGGAGAAGAAACATATTGAATATATTTACATATAATTTACCATAATTCAATGTGAAAAAGGAAAACATAAATTAATTTGAGCTTTATTATTTAATTTTAATTTTTACCTATATTATATAAAATATATGTCATGGATTAAAGTCTTTTAACATGGTTTTTTAGAGGGTAAAAAACTAAAATTTTGTGATGGAGTTTAAAAATAAAATATAATTTATTTTTATACCTACTATAGTCTATTATGTTTGGTTCTTAGTGATAAAAAAACATAAGACTTTGGGATGGTGAAGAAAAAACCTAAAGTATTTGTCATTTATTTATAGTCTTTTAACTCTGTGTCTTACTGACGAAGAAGCATGAAATTTCGTGATGGAGAAGAAACATATTAAATATATTTACATCTAATTACCATATTTCAATGTGAAAATGGTAAATATAAACAAATTTGAGCCTGATTATTTAATTTTAATTTTTACCTATATTATATAAAATATAAATCATGGATTATAGTCTTTTAACTTTGTTTTTTGGTGGGGATAAACCTAAAATTTTGTGATGGAGTTTAAAAATAAAATATAATTAATTTTTTATACCTACTATAGTCTATTATTTTTGGTGCTTAGTGATAAAAAAACATAAGACTTTGGGATGGTGAAGAAAAAACCTATCATATTTGTCATTTATTTATAGTCTTTTAACTCTGTGGCTTACTGACGAAGAAGCCTGAAATTTGGTGATGGAGAAGAAACATATTGAATATATTTACATCTAATTTACCATAATTCAATGTGAAAAAGGAAAACATAAATTAATTTGAGCTTGATTATTTAATTTTAATTTTTACCTATATTATATAAAATATATGTCATGGATTAAAGTCTTTTAACATGGTTTTTTAGAGGGTAAAAAACTAAAATTTTGTGAGGGAGTTTAAAAATAAAATATAATTAATTTTTTATACCTACTATAGTCTATTATGTTTGGTGCTTAGTGATAAAAAAACATAAGACTTTGGGATGGTGAAGAAAAAACCTAACATATTTGTCATTTATTTATAGTCTTTTAACTTTGTGGCTTACTGACGAAGAAGCCTGAAATTTGGTGATGGAGAAGAAACATATTGAATATATTTACATATAATTTACCATAATTCAATGTGAAAAAGGAAAACATAAATTAATTTGAGCTTTATTATTTAATTTTAATTTTTACCTATATTATATAAAATATATGTCATGGATTAAAGTCTTTTAACATGGTTTTTTAGAGGGTAAAAAACTAAAATTTTGTGATGGAGTTTAAAAATAAAATATAATTTATTTTTATACCTACTATAGTCTATTATGTTTGGTGCTTAGTGATAAAAAAACATAAGACTTTGGGATGGTGAAGAAAAAACCTAAAATATTTGTCATTTATTTATAGTCTTTTAACTCTGTGTCTTACTGACGAAGAAGCATGAAATTTCGTGATGGAGAAGAAACATATTAAATATATTTACATCTAATTACCATATTTCAATGTGAAAATGGTAAATATAAACAAATTTGAGCCTGATTATTTAATTTTAATTTTTACCTATATTATATAAAATATAAATCATGGATTATAGTCTTTTAACTTTGTTTTTTGGTGGGGATAAACCTAAAATTTTGTGATGGAGTTTAAAAATAAAATATAATTAATTTTTTATACCTACTATAGTCTATTATGTTTGGTGCTTAGTTAGAAAAAAACATAAGACTTTGGGATGGTGAAGAAAAAACCTAAAATATTTGTCATTTATTTATAGTCTTTTAACTCTGTGGCTTACTGACGAAGGAGCATGAAATTTGGTCATGGAGACGAAACATATTAAATATATTTACATCTAATTACCATATTTCAATGTGAAAATGGTAAATATAAACAAATTTGAGCCTGATTATTTAATATTAATATTTACCTATATTATATAAAATATAAATAATGGATTATAGTCTTTTAACTTTGTTTTTTGGTGGGGATAAACCTAAAATTTTGTGATGGAGTTTAAAAATAAAATATAATTAATTTTTTATACCTACTATAGTCTATTATTTTTGGTGCTTAGTGATAAAAAAACATAAGACTTTGGGATGGTGAAGAAAAAACCTAACATATTTGTCATTTATTTATAGTCTTTTAACTCTGTGGCTTACTGACGAAGAAGCCTTAAATTTGGTGATGGAGAAGAAACATATTGAATATATTTACATCTAATTTAGCATAATTCAATGTGAAAAAGGAAAACATAAATTAATTTGAGCTTGATTATTTAATTTTAATTTTTACCTATATTATATAAAATATATGTCATGGATTAAAGTCTTTTAACATGGTTTTTTATAGGGTAAAAAACTAAAATTTTTTGAGGGAGTTTAAAAATAAAATATAATTAATTTTTTATACCTACTATAGTCTATTATGTTTGGTGCTTAGTGATAAAAAAACATAAGACTTTGGGATGGTGAAGAAAAAACCTAACATATTTGTCATTTATTTATAGTCTTTTAACTCTGTGGCTTACTGACGAAGAAGCCTGAAATTTGGTGATGGAGAAGAAACATATTGAATATATTTACATCTAATTTACCATAATTCAATGTGAAAAAGGAAAACATAAATTAATTTGAGCTTGATTATTTAATTTTAATGTTTACCTATATTATATAAAATATATGTCATGGATTAAAGTCTTTTAACATGGTTTTTTAGAGGGTAAAAAACTAAAATTTTGTGAGGGAGTTTAAAAATAAAATATAATTAATTTTTTATACCTACTATAGTCTATTATGTTTGGTGCTTAGTGATAAAAAAACATAAGACTTTGGGATGGTGAAGAAAAAACCTAACATATTTGTCATTTATTTATAGTCTTTTAACTTTGTGGCTTACTGACGAAGAAGCCTGAAATTTGGTGATGGAGAAGAAACATATTGAATATATTTACATCTAATTACCATATTTCAATGTGAAAATGGTAAATATAAATAAATTTGAGCCTGATTATTTAATTTTAATTTTTACCTATATTATATAAAATATAACTCATGGATTATAGTCTTTTAACTTTGTTTTTTGGTGGGGATAAACCTAAAATTTTGTGATGGAGTTTAAAAATAAAATATAATTAATTTTTTATACCTACTATAGTCTATTATGTTTGGTGCTTAGTGATAAAAAAACATAAGACTTTGGGATGGTGAAGAAAAAACCTAAAATATTTGTCATTTATTTATAGTCTTTTAACTCTGTGGCTTACTGACGAAGAAGCATGAAATTTGGTGATGAAGAAGAAACATATTGAATATATTTACATCTAATTTACCTTAATTCAATGTGAAAAAGGAAAACATAAATTAATTTGAGCTTTATTATTTAATTTTAATTTTTACCTATATTATATAAAATATATGTCATGGATTAAAGTCTTTTAACATGGTTTTTTAGAGGGTAAAAAACTAAAATTTTGTGATGGAGTTTAAAATAAAATATAATTAATTTTTTATACCTACTATAGTCTATTATGTTTGGTGCTTAGTGATAAAAAAACATAAGACTTTGTGATGGTGAAGAAAAAACCTAAAATATTTGTCATTTATTTATAGTCTTTTAACTTTGTGGCTTACTAACGAAGAAGCAAGAAATTTGGTCATGGAGACGAAACATATTAAATATCTTTACATCTAATTACCATATTTCAATGTGAAAATGGTAAATATAAACAAATTTGAGCCTGATTATTTAATTTTAATTTTTACCTATATTATATAAAATATAAATCATGGATTATAGTCTTTTAACTTTGTTTTTTGGTGGGGATAAACCTAAAATTTTGTGATGGAGTTTAAAAATAAAATATAATTAATTTTTTATACCTACTATAGTCTATTATGTTTGGTGCTTAGTGATAAAAAAACATAAGACTTTGGGATGGTGAAGAAAAAACCTAAAATATTTGTCATTTATTTATAGTCTTTTAACTCTGTGGCTTACTGACGAAGAAGCATGAAATTTGGTGATGAAGAAGAAACATATTGAATATATTTACATCTAATTTACCATAATTCAATGTGAAAAAGGAAAACATAAATTAATTTGAGCTTGATTATTTAATTTTATTTTTTTACCTATATTATATAAAATATATGTCATGGATTAAAGTCTTTTAACATGGTTTTTTAGAGGGTAAAAAACTAAAATTTTGTGAGGGAGTTTAAAAATAAAATATAATTAATTTTTTATACCTACTATAGTCTATTATGTTTGGTGCTTAGTGATAAAAAAACATAAGACTTTGGGATGGTGAAGAAAAAACCTAACATATTTGTCATTTATTTATAGTCTTTTAACTCTGTGGCTTACTGACGAAGAAGCCTGAAATTTGGTGATGGAGAAGAAACATATTGAATATATTTACATCTAATTTACCATAATTCAATGTGAAAAAGGAAAACATAAATTAATTTGAGCTTGATTATTTAATTTTAATTTTTACCTATATTATATAAAATATATGTCATGGATTAATGTCTTTTAACATGGTTTTTTACAGGGTAAAAAACTAAAATATTGTGAGAGAGTTTAAAAATAAAATATAATTAATTTTTTATACCTACTATAGTCTATTATGTTTGGTGCTTAGTGATAAAAAAACATAAGACTTTGGGATGGTGAAGAAAAAACCTAAAATATTTGTCATTTATTTATAGTCTTTTAACTCTGTGTCTTACTGACGAAGAAGCATGAAATTTGGTGATGGAGAAGAAACATATTAAATATATTTACATCTAATTACCATATTTCAATGTGAAAATGGTAAATATAAACAAATTTGAGCCTGATTATTTAATTTTAATTTTTACCTATATTATATAAAATATAAATCATGGATTATATAGTCTTTTAACTTTGTTTTTTGGTGGAGATAAACCTAAAATTTTGTGAGGGAGTTTAAAAATAAAATATAATTAATTTTTTAAACCTTCTATGGTCTATTATGTTTGGTGCTTAGTGATAAAAAAAACATAAGACTTTGGGATGGTGAAGAAAAAACCTAAAATATTTGTCATTTATTTATAGTCTTTTAACTCTGTGGCTTACTGACGAAGAAGCATGAAATTTGGTGATGGAGAAGAAACATATTAAATATATTTACATCTAATTACCATATTTCAATGTGAAAATGGTAAATATAAACAAATTTGAGCCTGATTATTTAATTTTAATTTTTACCTATATTATATAAAATATAAATCATGGATTATAGTCTTTTAACTTTGTTTTTTGGTGGGGATAAACCTAAAATTTTGTGATGGAGTTTAAAAATAAAATATAATTAATTTTTTATACCTACTATAGTCTATTATGTTTGGTGCTTAGTGATAAAAAAACATAAGACTTTGGGATGGTGAAGAAAAAACCTAAAATATTTGTCATTTATTTATAGTCTTTTAACTCTGTGGCTTACTGACGAAGAAGCATGAAATTTGGTGATGAAGAAGAAACATATTGAATATATTTACATCTAATTTACCATAATTCAATGTGAAAAAGGAAAACATAAATTAATTTGAGCTTGATTACTTAATTTTAATTTTTACCTATATTATATAAAATATATGTCATGGATTAAAGTCTTTTAACATGGTTTTTTAGAGGGTAAAAAACTAAAATTTTGTGAGGGAGTTTAAAAATAAAATATAATTAATTTTTTATACCTACTATAGTCTATTATGTTTGGTGCTTAGTGATAAAAAAACATAAGACTTTGGGATGGTGAAGAAAAAACCTAACATATTTGTCATTTATTTATAGTCTTTTAACTCTGTGGCTTACTGACGAAGAAGCCTGAAATTTGGTGATGGAGAAGAAACATATTGAATATATTTACATCTAATTTACCATAATTCAATGTGAAAAAGGAAAACATAAATTAATTTGAGCTTAATTATTTAATTTTAATTTTTACCTATATTATATAAAATATATGTCATGGATTAATGTCTTTTAACATGGTTTTTTACAGGGTAAAAAACTAAAATATTGTGAGAGAGTTTAAAAATAAAATATAATTAATTTTTTATACCTACTATAGTCTATTATGTTTGGTGCTTAGTGATAAAAAAACATAAGACTTTGGGATGGTGAAGAAAAAACCTAAAATATTTGTCATTTATTTATAGTCTTTTAACTCTGTGTCTTACTGACGAAGAAGCATGAAATTTGGTGATGGAGAAGAAACATATTAAATATATTTACATCTAATTACCATATTTCAATGTGAAAATGGTAAATATAAACAAATTTGAGCCTGATTATTTAATTTTAATTTTTACCTATATTATATAAAATATAAATCATGGATTATATAGTCTTTTAACTTTGTTTTTTGGTGGAGATAAACCTAAAATTTTGTGAGGGAGTTTAAAAATAAAATATAATTAATTTTTTAAACCTTCTATGGTCTATTATGTTTGGTGCTTAGTGATAAAAAAACATAAGACTTTGGGATGGTGAAGAAAAAACCTAAAATATTTGTCATTTATTTATAGTCTTTTAACTCTGTGGCTTACTGACGAAGAAGCATGAAATTTGGTGATGGAGAAGAAACATATTAAATATATTTACATCTAATTACCATATTTCAATGTGAAAATGGTAAATATAAACAAATTTGAGCCTGATTATTTAATTTTAATTTTTACCTATATTATATAAAATATAAATCATGGATTATAGTCTTTTAACTTTGTTTTTTGGTGGGGATAAACCTAAAATTTTGTGATGAAGTTTAAAAATAAAATATAATTAATTTTTTATACCTACTATAGTCTATTATGTTTGGTGCTTAGTGATAAAAAACATAAGACTTTGGGATGGTGAAGAAAAAACCTAACATATTTGTCATTTATTTATAGTCTTTTAACTCTGTGGCTTACTGACGAAGAAGCATGAAATTTGGTGATGGAGAAGAAACATATTGAATATATTTACATCTAATTACCATATTTCAATGTGAAAATGGTAAATATAAACAAATTTGAGCCTGATTATTTAATTTTAATTTTTACCTATATTATATAAAATATAACTCATGGATTATAGTCTTTTAACTTTGTTTTTTGGTGGGGATAAACCTAAAATTTTGTGATGGAGTTTAAAAATAAAATATAATTAATTTTTTATACCTACTATAGTCTATTATGTTTGGTGCTTAGTGATAAAAAAACATAAGACTTTGGGATGGTGAAGAAAAAACCTAAAATATTTGTCATTTATTTATAGTCTTTTAACTCTGTGGCTTACTTACGAAGAAGCATGAAATTTGGTCATGGAGACGAAACATATTAAATATATTTACATCTAATTACCATATTTCAATGTGAAAATGGTAAATATAAACAAATTTGAGCCTGATTATTTAATTTTAATTTTTACCTATATTATATAAAATATAAATCATGGATTATAGTCTTTTAACTTTGTTTTTTGGTGGGGATAAACCTAAAATTTTGTGATGAAGTTTAAAAATAAAATATAATTAATTTTTTATACATTACTTAATTTTAATTTTTACCTATATTATATAAAATATATGTCATGGATTAAAGTCTTTTAACATGGTTTTTTAGAGGGTAAAAAACTAAAATTTTGTGATGAAGTTTAAAAATAAAATATAATTAATTTTTTATACCTACTATAGTCTATTATGTTTGGTGCTTAGTGATAAAAAAACATAAGACTTTGGGATGGTGAAGAAAAAACCTAACATATTTGTCATTTATTTATAGTCTTTTAACTCTGTGGCTTACTGACGAAGAAGCCTGAAATTTGGTGATGGAGAAGAAACATATTGAATATATTTACATCTAATTTAGCATAATTCAATGTGAAAAAGGAAAACATAAATTAATTTGAGCTTGATTATTTAATTTTAATTTTTACCTATATTATATAAAATATATGTCATGGATTAAAGTCTTTTAACATGGTTTTTTAGAGGGTAAAAAACTAAAATTTTGTGAGGGAGTTTAAAAATAAAATATAATTAATTTTTTATACCTACTATAGTCTATTATGTTTGGTGCTTAGTGATAAAAAAACATAAGACTTTGGGATGGTGAAGAAAAAACCTAACATATTTGTCATTTATTTATAGTCTTTTAACTTTGTGGCTTACTGACGAAGAAGCCTGAAATTTGGTGATGGAGAAGAAACATATTGAATATATTTACATATAATTTACCATAATTCAATGTGAAAAAGGAAAACATAAATTAATTTGAGCTTTATTATTTAATTTTAATTTTTACCTATATTATATAAAATATATGTCATGGATTAAAGTCTTTTAACATGGTTTTTTAGAGGGTAAAAAACTAAAATTTTGTGATGGAGTTTAAAAATAAAATATAATTTATTTTTATACCTACTATAGTCTATTATGTTTGGTGCTTAGTGATAAAAAAACATAAGACTTTGGGATGGTGAAGAAAAAACCTAAAATATTTGTCATTTATTTATAGTCTTTTAACTCTGTGTCTTACTGACGAAGAAGCATGAAATTTCGTGATGGAGAAGAAACATATTAAATATATTTACATCTAATTACCATATTTCAATGTGAAAATGGTAAATATAAACAAATTTGAGCCTGATTATTTAATTTTAATTTTTACCTATATTATATAAAATATAAATCATGGATTATAGTCTTTTAACTTTGTTTTTTGGTGGGGATAAACCTAAAATTTTGTGATGGAGTTTAAAAATAAAATATAATTAATTTTTTATACCTACTATAGTCTATTATGTTTGGTGCTTAGTTAGAAAAAAACATAAGACTTTGGGATGGTGAAGAAAAAACCTAAAATATTTGTCATTTATTTATAGTCTTTTAACTCTGTGGCTTACTGACGAAGGAGCATGAAATTTGGTCATGGAGACGAAACATATTAAATATATTTACATCTAATTACCATATTTCAATGTGAAAATGGTAAATATAAACAAATTTGAGCCTGATTATTTAATATTAATATTTACCTATATTATATAAAATATAAATAATGGATTATAGTCTTTTAACTTTGTTTTTTGGTGGGGATAAACCTAAAATTTTGTGATGGAGTTTAAAAATAAAATATAATTAATTTTTTATACCTACTATAGTCTATTATTTTTGGTGCTTAGTGATAAAAAAACATAAGACTTTGGGATGGTGAAGAAAAAACCTAACATATTTGTCATTTATTTATAGTCTTTTAACTCTGTGGCTTACTGACGAAGAAGCCTTAAATTTGGTGATGGAGAAGAAACATATTGAATATATTTACATCTAATTTAGCATAATTCAATGTGAAAAAGGAAAACATAAATTAATTTGAGCTTGATTATTTAATTTTAATTTTTACCTATATTATATAAAATATATGTCATGGATTAAAGTCTTTTAACATGGTTTTTTATAGGGTAAAAAACTAAAATTTTTTGAGGGAGTTTAAAAATAAAATATAATTAATTTTTTATACCTACTATAGTCTATTATGTTTGGTGCTTAGTGATAAAAAAACATAAGACTTTGGGATGGTGAAGAAAAAACCTAACATATTTGTCATTTATTTATAGTCTTTTAACTCTGTGGCTTACTGACGAAGAAGCCTGAAATTTGGTGATGGAGAAGAAACATATTGAATATATTTACATCTAATTTACCATAATTCAATGTGAAAAAGGAAAACATAAATTAATTTTAGCTTGATTATTTAATTTTAATGTTTACCTATATTATATAAAATATATGTCATGGATTAAAGTCTTTTAACATGGTTTTTTAGAGGGTAAAAAACTAAAATTTTGTGAGGGAGTTTAAAAATAAAATATAATTAATTTTTTATACCTACTATAGTCTATTATGTTTGGTGCTTAGTGATAAAAAAACATAAGACTTTGGGATGGTGAAGAAAAAACCTAACATATTTGTCATTTATTTATAGTCTTTTAACTTTGTGGCTTACTGACGAAGAAGCCTGAAATTTGGTGATGGAGAAGAAACATATTGAATATATTTACATCTAATTACCATATTTCAATGTGAAAATGGTAAATATAAATAAATTTGAGCCTGATTATTTAATTTTAATTTTTACCTATATTATATAAAATATAACTCATGGATTATAGTCTTTTAACTTTGTTTTTTGGTGGGGATAAACCTAAAATTTTGTGATGGAGTTTAAAAATAAAATATAATTAATTTTTTATACCTACTATAGTCTATTATGTTTGGTGCTTAGTGATAAAAAAACATAAGACTTTGGGATGGTGAAGAAAAAACCTAAAATATTTGTCATTTATTTATAGTCTTTTAACTCTGTGGCTTACTGACGAAGAAGCATGAAATTTGGTGATGAAGAAGAAACATATTGAATATATTTACATCTAATTTACCTTAATTCAATGTGAAAAAGGAAAACATAAATTAATTTGAGCTTTATTATTTAATTTTAATTTTTACCTATATTATATAAAATATATGTCATGGATTAAAGTCTTTTAACATGGTTTTTTAGAGGGTAAAAAACTAAAATTTTGTGATGGAGTTTAAAATAAAATATAATTAATTTTTTATACCTACTATAGTCTATTATGTTTGGTGCTTAGTGATAAAAAAACATAAGACTTTGTGATGGTGAAGAAAAAACCTAAAATATTTGTCATTTATTTATAGTCTTTTAACTTTGTGGCTTACTAACGAAGAAGCATGAAATTTGGTCATGGAGACGAAACATATTAAATATCTTTACATCTAATTACCATATTTCAATGTGAAAATGGTAAATATAAACAAATTTGAGCCTGATTATTTAATTTTAATTTTTACCTATATTATATAAAATATAAATCATGGATTATAGTCTTTTAACTTTGTTTTTTGGTGGGGATAAACCTAAAATTTTGTGATGGAGTTTAAAAATAAAATATAATTAATTTTTTATACCTACTATAGTCTATTATGTTTGGTGCTTAGTGATAAAAAAACATAAGACTTTGGGATGGTGAAGAAAAAACCTAAAATATTTGTCATTTATTTATAGTCTTTTAACTCTGTGGCTTACTGACGAAGAAGCATGAAATTTGGTGATGAAGAAGAAACATATTGAATATATTTACATCTAATTTACCATAATTCAATGTGAAAAAGGAAAACATAAATTAATTTGAGCTTGATTATTTAATTTTATTTTTTTACCTATATTATATAAAATATATGTCATGGATTAAAGTCTTTTAACATGGTTTTTTAGAGGGTAAAAAACTAAAATTTTGTGAGGGAGTTTAAAAATAAAATATAATTAATTTTTTATACCTACTATAGTCTATTATGTTTGGTGCTTAGTGATAAAAAAACATAAGACTTTGGGATGGTGAAGAAAAAACCTAACATATTTGTCATTTATTTATAGTCTTTTAACTCTGTGGCTTACTGACGAAGAAGCCTGAAATTTGGTGATGGAGAAGAAACATATTGAATATATTTACATCTAATTTACCATAATTCAATGTGAAAAAGGAAAACATAAATTAATTTGAGCTTGATTATTTAATTTTAATTTTTACCTATATTATATAAAATATATGTCATGGATTAATGTCTTTTAACATGGTTTTTTACAGGGTAAAAAACTAAAATATTGTGAGAGAGTTTAAAAATAAAATATAATTAATTTTTTATACCTACTATAGTCTATTATGTTTGGTGCTTAGTGATAAAAAAACATAAGACTTTGGGATGGTGAAGAAAAAACCTAAAATATTTGTCATTTATTTATAGTCTTTTAACTCTGTGTCTTACTGACGAAGAAGCATGAAATTTGGTGATGGAGAAGAAACATATTAAATATATTTACATCTAATTACCATATTTCAATGTGAAAATGGTAAATATAAACAAATTTGAGCCTGATTATTTAATTTTAATTTTTACCTATATTATATAAAATATAAATCATGGATTATATAGTCTTTTAACTTTGTTTTTTGGTGGAGATAAACCTAAAATTTTGTGAGGGAGTTTAAAAATAAAATATAATTAATTTTTTAAACCTTCTATGGTCTATTATGTTTGGTGCTTAGTGATAAAAAAAACATAAGACTTTGGGATGGTGAAGAAAAAACCTAAAATATTTGTCATTTATTTATAGTCTTTTAACTCTGTGGCTTACTGACGAAGAAGCATGAAATTTGGTGATGGAGAAGAAACATATTAAATATATTTACATCTAATTACCATATTTCAATGTGAAAATGGTAAATATAAACAAATTTGAGCCTGATTATTTAATTTTAATTTTTACCTATATTATATAAAATATAAATCATGGATTATAGTCTTTTAACTTTGTTTTTTGGTGGGGATAAACCTAAAATTTTGTGATGGAGTTTAAAAATAAAATATAATTAATTTTTTATACCTACTATAGTCTATTATGTTTGGTGCTTAGTGATAAAAAAACATAAGACTTTGGGATGGTGAAGAAAAAACCTAAAATATTTGTCATTTATTTATAGTCTTTTAACTCTGTGGCTTACTGACGAAGAAGCATGAAATTTGGTGATGAAGAAGAAACATATTGAATATATTTACATCTAATTTACCATAATTCAATGTGAAAAAGGAAAACATAAATTAATTTGAGCTTGATTACTTAATTTTAATTTTTACCTATATTATATAAAATATATGTCATGGATTAAAGTCTTTTAACATGGTTTTTTAGAGGGTAAAAAACTAAAATTTTGTGAGGGAGTTTAAAAATAAAATATAATTAATTTTTTATACCTACTATAGTCTATTATGTTTGGTGCTTAGTGATAAAAAAACATAAGACTTTGGGATGGTGAAGAAAAAACCTAACATATTTGTCATTTATTTATAGTCTTTTAACTCTGTGGCTTACTGACGAAGAAGCCTGAAATTTGGTGATGGAGAAGAAACATATTGAATATATTTACATCTAATTTACCATAATTCAATGTGAAAAAGGAAAACATAAATTAATTTGAGCTTGATTATTTAATTTTAATTTTTACCTATATTATATAAAATATATGTCATGGATTAATGTCTTTTAACATGGTTTTTTACAGGGTAAAAAACTAAAATATTGTGAGAGAGTTTAAAAATAAAATATAATTAATTTTTTATACCTACTATAGTCTATTATGTTTGGTGCTTAGTGATAAAAAAACATAAGACTTTGGGATGGTGAAGAAAAAACCTAAAATATTTGTCATTTATTTATAGTCTTTTAACTCTGTGTCTTACTGACGAAGAAGCATGAAATTTGGTGATGGAGAAGAAACATATTAAATATATTTACATCTAATTACCATATTTCAATGTGAAAATGGTAAATATAAACAAATTTGAGCCTGATTATTTAATTTTAATTTTTACCTATATTATATAAAATATAAATCATGGATTATATAGTCTTTTAACTTTGTTTTTTGGTGGAGATAAACCTAAAATTTTGTGAGGGAGTTTAAAAATAAAATATAATTAATTTTTTAAACCTTCTATGGTCTATTATGTTTGGTGCTTAGTGATAAAAAAACATAAGACTTTGGGATGGTGAAGAAAAAACCTAAAATATTTGTCATTTATTTATAGTCTTTTAACTCTGTGGCTTACTGACGAAGAAGCATGAAATTTGGTGATGGAGAAGAAACATATTAAATATATTTACATCTAATTACCATATTTCAATGTGAAAATGGTAAATATAAACAAATTTGAGCCTGATTATTTAATTTTAATTTTTACCTATATTATATAAAATATAAATCATGGATTATAGTCTTTTAACTTTGTTTTTTGGTGGGGATAAACCTAAAATTTTGTGATGAAGTTTAAAAATAAAATATAATTAATTTTTTATACCTACTATAGTCTATTATGTTTGGTGCTTAGTGATAAAAAACATAAGACTTTGGGATGGTGAAGAAAAAACCTAACATATTTGTCATTTATTTATAGTCTTTTAACTCTGTGGCTTACTAACGAAGAAGCCTGAAATTTGGTGATGGAGAAGAAACATATTGAATATATTTACATCTAATTACCATATTTCAATGTGAAAATGGTAAATATAAATAAATTTGAGCCTGATTATTTAATTTTAATTTTTACCTATATTATATAAAATATAACTCATGGATTATAGTCTTTTAACTTTGTTTTTTGGTGGGGATAAACCTAAAATTTTGTGATGGAGTTTAAAAATAAAATATAATTAATTTTTTATACCTACTATAGTCTATTATGTTTGGTGCTTAGTGATAAAAAAACATAAGACTTTGGGATGGTGAAGAAAAAACCTAAAATATTTGTCATTTATTTATAGTCTTTTAACTCTGTGGCTTACTGACGAAGAAGCATGAAATTTTGTCATGGAGACGAAACATATTAAATATATTTACATCTAATTACCATATTTCAATGTGAAAATGGTAAATATGAACAAATTTGAGCCTGATTATTTAATTTTAATTTTTACCTATATTATATAAAATATATGTCATGGATTAAAGTCTTTTAACTTTGTTTTTTGGTGGGGATAAACCTAAACTTTTGTGATGGAGTTTAAAAATAAAATATAATTAATTTTTTATACCTACTATAGTCTATTATGTTTGGTGCTTAGTGATAAAAAACATAAGACTTTGGGATGGTGAAGAAAAAACCTAACATATTTGTCATTTATTTATAGTCTTTTAACTCTGTGGCTTACTGACGAAGAAGCCTGAAATTTGGTGATGGAGAAGAAACATATTGAATATATTTACATCTAATTACCATATTTCAATGTGAAAATGGTAAATATAAATAAATTTGAGCCTGATTATTTAATTTTAATTTTTACCTATATTATATAAAATATAACTCATGGATTATAGTCTTTTAACTTTGTTTTTTGGTGGGGATAAACCTAAAATTTTGTGATGGAGTTTAAAAATAAAATATAATTAATTTTTTATACCTACTATAGTCTATTATGTTTGGTGCTTAGTGATAAAAAAACATAAGACTTTGGGATGGTGAAGAAAAAACCTAAAATATTTGTCATTTATTTATAGTCTTTTAACTCTGTGGCTTACTGACGAAGAAGCATGAAATTTTGTCATGGAGACGAAACATATTAAATATATTTACATCTAATTACCATATTTCAATGTGAAAATGGTAAATATGAACAAATTTGAGCCTGATTATTTAATTTTAATTTTTACCTATATTATATAAAATATATGTCATGGATTAAAGTCTTTTAACTTTGTTTTTTGGTGGGGATAAACCTAAAATTTTGTGATGGAGTTTAAAAATAAAATATAATTAATTTTTTATACCTACTATAGTCTATTATGTTTGGTGCTTAGTGATAAAAAAACATAAGACTTTGGGATGGTGAAGAAAAAACCTAACATATTTGTCATTTATTTATAGTCTTTTAACTCTGTGGCTTACTGACGAAGAAGCCTGAAATTTGGTGATGGAGAAGAAACATATTGAATATATTTACATCTAATTTACCATAATTCAATGTGAAAAAGGAAAACATAAATTAATTTGAGCTTGATTATTTAATTTTAATTTTTACCTATATTATATAAAATATATGTCATGGATTAAAGTCTTTTAACATGGTTTTTTACAGGGTAAAAAACTAAAATATTGTGAGAGAGTTTAAAAATAAAATATAATTAATTTTTTATACCTACTATAGTCTATTATGTTTGGTGCTTAGTGATAAAAAAACATAAGACTTTGGGATGGTGAAGAAAAAACCTAAAATATTTGTCATTTATTTATAGTCTTTTAACTCTGTGGCTTACTGACGAAGAAGCCTGAAATTTGGTGATGAAGAAGAAACATATTGAATATATTTACATCTAATTTACCATAATTCAATGTGAAAAAGGAAAACATAAATTAATTTGAGCTTTATTATTTAATTTTAATTTTTACCTATATTATATAAAATATATGTCATGGATTAAAGTCTTTTAACATGGTTTTTTAGAGGGTAAAAAACTAAAATTTTGTGATGGAGTTTAAAATAAAATATAATTAATTTTTTATACCTACTATAGTCTATTATGTTTGGTGCTTAGTGATAAAAAAACATAAGACTTTGTGATGGTGAAGAAAAAACCTAAAATATTTGTCATTTATTTATAGTCTTTTAACTTTGTGGCTTACTAATTAAGAAGCATGAAATTTGGTCATGGAGACGAAACATATTAAATATCTTTACATCTAATTACCATATTTCAATGTGAAAATGGTAAATATAAACAAATTTGAGCCTGATTATTTAATTTTAATTTTTACCTATATTATATAAAATATAAATCATGGATTATAGTCTTTTAACTTTGTTTTTTGGTGGGGATAAACCTAAAATTTTGTGATGGAGTTTAAAAATAAAATATAATTAATTTTTTATACCTACTATAGTCTATTATGTTTGGTGCTTAGTGATAAAAAAACATAAGACTTTGGGATGGTGAAGAAAAAACCTAAAATATTTGTCATTTATTTATAGTCTTTTAACTCTGTGGCTTACTGACGAAGAAGCATGAAATTTGGTGATGAAGAAGAAACATATTGAATATATTTACATCTAATTTACCATAATTCAATGTGAAAAAGGAAAACATAAATTAATTTGAGCTTGATTATTTAATTTTAATTTTTACCTATATTATATAAAATATATGTCATGGATTAAAGTCTTTTAACATGGTTTTTTAGAGGGTAAAAAACTAAAATTTTGTGAGGGAGTTTAAAAATAAAATATAATTAATTTTTTATACCTACTATAGTCTATTATGTTTGGTGCTTAGTGATAAAAAAACATAAGACTTTGGGATGGTGAAGAAAAAACCTAACATATTTGTCATTTATTTATAGTCTTTTAACTCTGTGGCTTACTGACGAAGAAGCCTGAAATTTGGTGATGGAGAAGAAACATATTGAATATATTTACATCTAATTTACCATAATTCAATGTGAAAAAGGAAAACATAAATTAATTTGAGCTTGATTATTTAATTTTAATTTTTACCTATATTATATAAAATATATGTCATGGATTAAAGTCTTTTAACATGGTTTTTTACAGGGTAAAAAACTAAAATATTGTGAGAGAGTTTAAAAATAAAATATAATTAATTTTTTATACCTACTATAGTCTATTATGTTTGGTGCTTAGTGATAAAAAAACATAAGACTTTGGGATGGTGAAGAAAAAACCTAAAATATTTGTCATTTATTTATAGTCTTTTAACTCTGTGTCTTACTGACGAAGAAGCATGAAATTTGGTGATGGAGAAGAAACATATTAAATATATTTACATCTAATTACCATATTTCAATGTGAAAATGGTAAATATAAACAAATTTGAGCCTGATTATTTAATTTTAATTTTTACCTATATTATATAAAATATAAATCATGGATTATAGTCTTTTAACTTTGTTTTTTGGTGGAGATAAACCTAAAATTTTGTGAGGGAGTTTAAAAATAAAATATAATTAATTTTTTAAACCTTCTATGGTCTATTATGTTTGGTGCTTAGTGATAAAAAAACATAAGACTTTGGGATGGTGAAGAAAAAACCTAAAATATTTGTCATTTATTTATAGTCTTTTAACTCTGTGGCTTACTGACGAAGAAGCATGAAATTTGGTGATGGAGAAGAAACATATTAAATATATTTACATCTAATTACCATATTTCAATGTGAAAATGGTAAATATAAACAAATTTGAGCCTGATTATTTAATTTTAATTTTTACCTATATTATATAAAATATAACTCATGGATTATAGTCTTTTAACTTTGTTTTTTGGTGGGGATAAACCTAAAATTTTGTGATGAAGTTTAAAAATAAAATATAATTAATTTTTTATACCTACTATAGTCTATTATGTTTGGTGCTTAGTGATAAAAAACATAAGACTTTGGGATGGTGAAGAAAAAACCTAACATATTTGTCATTTATTTATAGTCTTTTAACTCTGTGGCTTACTGACGAAGAAGCATGAAATTTGGTGATGGAGAAGAAACATATTGAATATATTTACATCTAATTACCATATTTCAATGTGAAAATGGTAAATATAAATAAATTTGAGCCTGATTATTTAATTTTAATTTTTACCTATATTATATAAAATATAACTCATGGATTATAGTCTTTTAACTTTGTTTTTTGGTGGGGATAAACCTAAAATTTTGTGATGGAGTTTAAAAATAAAATATAATTAATTTTTTATACCTACTATAGTCTATTATGTTTGGTGCTTAGTGATAAAAAAACATAAGACTTTGGGATGGTGAAGAAAAAACCTAAAATATTTGTCATTTATTTATAGTCTTTTAACTCTATGGCTTACTGACGAAGAAGCATGAAATTTGGTCATGGAGACGAAACATATTAAATATATTTACATCTAATTACCATATTTCAATGTGAAAATGGTAAATATAAACAAATTTGAGCCTGATTATTTAATTTTAATTTTTACCTATATTATATAAAATATATGTCATGGATTAAAGTCTTTTAACTTTGTTTTTTGGTGGGCATAAACCTAAAATTTTGTGATGGAGTTTAAAAATAAAATATAATTAATTTTTTATACCTACTATAGTCTATTATGTTTGGTGCTTAGTGATAAAAAAACATAAGACTTTGGGATGGTGAAGAAAAAACCTAACATATTTGTCATTTATTTATAGTCTTTTAACTCTGTGGCTTACTGACGAAGAAGCCTGAAATTTGGTGATGGAGAAGAAACATATTGAATATATTTACATCTAATTTACCATAATTCAATGTGAAAAAGGAAAACATAAATTAATTTGAGCTTGATTATTTAATTTTAATTTTTACGTATATTATATAAAATATATGTCATGGATTAAAGTCTTTTAACATGGTTTTTTACAGGGTAAAAAACTAAAATATTGTGAGAGAGTTTAAAAATAAAATATAATTAATTTTTTATACCTACTATAGTCTATTATGTTTGGTGCTTAGTGATAAAAAAACATAAGACTTTGGGATGGTGAAGAAAAAACCTAAAATATTTGTCATTTATTTATAGTCTTTTAACTCTGTGTCTTACTGACGAAGAAGCATGAAATTTGGTGATGGAGAAGAAACATATTAAATATATTTACATCTAATTACCATATTTCAATGTGAAAATGGTAAATATAAACAAATTTGAGCCTGATTATTTAATTTTAATTTTTACCTATATTATATAAAATATAAATCATGGATTATAGTCTTTTAACTTTGTTTTTTGGTGGAGATAAACCTAAAATTTTGTGAGGGAGTTTAAAAATAAAATATAATTAATTTTTTAAACCTTCTATGGTCTATTATGTTTGGTGCTTAGTGATAAAAAAACATAAGACTTTGGGATGGTGAAGAAAAAACCTAAAATATTTGTCATTTATTTATAGTCTTTTAACTCTGTGGCTTACTGACGAAGAAGCATGAAATTTGGTGATGGAGAAGAAACATATTAAATATATTTACATCTAATTACCATATTTCAATGTGAAAATGGTAAATATAAACAAATTTGAGCCTGATTATTTAATTTTAATTTTTACCTATATTATATAAAATATAACTCATGGATTATAGTCTTTTAACTTTGTTTTTTGGTGGGGATAAACCTAAAATTTTGTGATGGAGTTTAAAAATAAAATATAATTAATTTTTTATACCTACTATAGTCTATTATGTTTGGTGCTTAGTGATAAAAAAACATAAGACTTTGGGATGGTGAAGAAAAAACCTAAAATATTTGTCATTTATTTATAGTCTTTTAACTCTGTGGCTTACTGACGAAGAAGCCTGAAATTTGGTGATGAAGAAGAAACATATTGAATATATTTACATCTAATTTACCATAATTCAATGTGAAAAAGGAAAACATAAATTAATTTGAGCTTTATTATTTAATTTTAATTTTTACCTATATTATATAAAATATATGTCATGGATTAAAGTCTTTTAACATGGTTTTTTAGAGGGTAAAAAACTAAAATTTTGTGATGGAGTTTAAAATAAAATATAATTAATTTTTTATACCTACTATAGTCTATTATGTTTGGTGCTTAGTGATAAAAAAACATAAGACTTTGTGATGGTGAAGAAAAAACCTAAAATATTTGTCATTTATTTATAGTCTTTTAACTTTGTGGCTTACTAATTAAGAAGCATGAAATTTGGTCATGGAGACGAAACATATTAAATATCTTTACATCTAATTACCATATTTCAATGTGAAAATGGTAAATATAAACAAATTTGAGCCTGATTATTTAATTTTAATTTTTACCTATATTATATAAAATATAAATCATGGATTATAGTCTTTTAACTTTGTTTTTTGGTGGGGATAAACCTAAAATTTTGTGATGGAGTTTAAAAATAAAATATAATTAATTTTTTATACCTACTATAGTCTATTATGTTTGGTGCTTAGTGATAAAAAAACATAAGACTTTGGGATGGTGAAGAAAAAACCTAAAATATTTGTCATTTATTTATAGTCTTTTAACTCTGTGGCTTACTGACGAAGAAGCATGAAATTTGGTGATGAAGAAGAAACATATTGAATATATTTACATCTAATTTACCATAATTCAATGTGAAAAAGGAAAACATAAATTAATTTGAGCTTGATTATTTAATTTTAATTTTTACCTATATTATATAAAATATATGTCATGGATTAAAGTCTTTTAACATGGTTTTTTAGAGGGTAAAAAACTAAAATTTTGTGAGGGAGTTTAAAAATAAAATATAATTAATTTTTTATACCTACTATAGTCTATTATGTTTGGTGCTTAGTGATAAAAAAACATAAGACTTTGGGATGGTGAAGAAAAAACCTAACATATTTGTCATTTATTTATAGTCTTTTAACTCTGTGGCTTACTGACGAAGAAGCCTGAAATTTGGTGATGGAGAAGAAACATATTGAATATATTTACATCTAATTTACCATAATTCAATGTGAAAAAGGAAAACATAAATTAATTTGAGCTTGATTATTTAATTTTAATTTTTACCTATATTATATAAAATATATGTCATGGATTAAAGTCTTTTAACATGGTTTTTTACAGGGTAAAAAACTAAAATATTGTGAGAGAGTTTAAAAATAAAATATAATTAATTTTTTATACCTACTATAGTCTATTATGTTTGGTGCTTAGTGATAAAAAAACATAAGACTTTGGGATGGTGAAGAAAAAACCTAAAATATTTGTCATTTATTTATAGTCTTTTAACTCTGTGTCTTACTGACGAAGAAGCATGAAATTTGGTGATGGAGAAGAAACATATTAAATATATTTACATCTAATTACCATATTTCAATGTGAAAATGGTAAATATAAACAAATTTGAGCCTGATTATTTAATTTTAATTTTTACCTATATTATATAAAATATAAATCATGGATTATAGTCTTTTAACTTTGTTTTTTGGTGGAGATAAACCTAAAATTTTGTGAGGGAGTTTAAAAATAAAATATAATTAATTTTTTAAACCTTCTATGGTCTATTATGTTTGGTGCTTAGTGATAAAAAAACATAAGACTTTGGGATGGTGAAGAAAAAACCTAAAATATTTGTCATTTATTTATAGTCTTTTAACTCTGTGGCTTACTGACGAAGAAGCATGAAATTTGGTGATGGAGAAGAAACATATTAAATATATTTACATCTAATTACCATATTTCAATGTGAAAATGGTAAATATAAACAAATTTGAGCCTGATTATTTAATTTTAATTTTTACCTATATTATATAAAATATAACTCATGGATTATAGTCTTTTAACTTTGTTTTTTGGTGGGGATAAACCTAAAATTTTGTGATGAAGTTTAAAAATAAAATATAATTAATTTTTTATACCTACTATAGTCTATTATGTTTGGTGCTTAGTGATAAAAAACATAAGACTTTGGGATGGTGAAGAAAAAACCTAACATATTTGTCATTTATTTATAGTCTTTTAACTCTGTGGCTTACTGACGAAGAAGCATGAAATTTGGTGATGGAGAAGAAACATATTGAATATATTTACATCTAATTACCATATTTCAATGTGAAAATGGTAAATATAAATAAATTTGAGCCTGATTATTTAATTTTAATTTTTACCTATATTATATAAAATATAACTCATGGATTATAGTCTTTTAACTTTGTTTTTTGGTGGGGATAAACCTAAAATTTTGTGATGGAGTTTAAAAATAAAATATAATTAATTTTTTATACCTACTATAGTCTATTATGTTTGGTGCTTAGTGATAAAAAAACATAAGACTTTGGGATGGTGAAGAAAAAACCTAAAATATTTGTCATTTATTTATAGTCTTTTAACTCTATGGCTTACTGACGAAGAAGCATGAAATTTGGTCATGGAGACGAAACATATTAAATATATTTACATCTAATTACCATATTTCAATGTGAAAATGGTAAATATAAACAAATTTGAGCCTGATTATTTAATTTTAATTTTTACCTATATTATATAAAATATATGTCATGGATTAAAGTCTTTTAACTTTGTTTTTTGGTGGGCATAAACCTAAAATTTTGTGATGGAGTTTAAAAATAAAATATAATTAATTTTTTATACCTACTATAGTCTATTATGTTTGGTGCTTAGTGATAAAAAAACATAAGACTTTGGGATGGTGAAGAAAAAACCTAACATATTTGTCATTTATTTATAGTCTTTTAACTCTGTGGCTTACTGACGAAGAAGCCTGAAATTTGGTGATGGAGAAGAAACATATTGAATATATTTACATCTAATTTACCATAATTCAATGTGAAAAAGGAAAACATAAATTAATTTGAGCTTGATTATTTAATTTTAATTTTTACGTATATTATATAAAATATATGTCATGGATTAAAGTCTTTTAACATGGTTTTTTACAGGGTAAAAAACTAAAATATTGTGAGAGAGTTTAAAAATAAAATATAATTAATTTTTTATACCTACTATAGTCTATTATGTTTGGTGCTTAGTGATAAAAAAACATAAGACTTTGGGATGGTGAAGAAAAAACCTAAAATATTTGTCATTTATTTATAGTCTTTTAACTCTGTGTCTTACTGACGAAGAAGCATGAAATTTGGTGATGGAGAAGAAACATATTAAATATATTTACATCTAATTACCATATTTCAATGTGAAAATGGTAAATATAAACAAATTTGAGCCTGATTATTTAATTTTAATTTTTACCTATATTATATAAAATATAAATCATGGATTATAGTCTTTTAACTTTGTTTTTTGGTGGAGATAAACCTAAAATTTTGTGAGGGAGTTTAAAAATAAAATATAATTAATTTTTTAAACCTTCTATGGTCTATTATGTTTGGTGCTTAGTGATAAAAAAACATAAGACTTTGGGATGGTGAAGAAAAAACCTAAAATATTTGTCATTTATTTATAGTCTTTTAACTCTGTGGCTTACTGACGAAGAAGCATGAAATTTGGTGATGGAGAAGAAACATATTAAATATATTTACATCTAATTACCATATTTCAATGTGAAAATGGTAAATATAAACAAATTTGAGCCTGATTATTTAATTTTAATTTTTACCTATATTATATAAAATATAACTCATGGATTATAGTCTTTTAACTTTGTTTTTTGGTGGGGATAAACCTAAAATTTTGTGATGGAGTTTAAAAATAAAATATAATTAATTTTTTATACCTACTATAGTCTATTATGTTTGGTGCTTAGTGATAAAAAAACATAAGACTTTGGGATGGTGAAGAAAAAACCTAAAATATTTGTCATTTATTTATAGTCTTTTAACTCTGTGGCTTACTGACGAAGAAGCATGAAATTTGGTGATGAAGAAGAAACATATTGAATATATTTACATCTAATTTACCATAATTCAATGTGAAAAAGGAAAACATAAATTAATTTGAGCTTGATTATTTAATTTTAATTTTTACCTATATTATATAAAATATATGTCATGGATTAAAGTCTTTTAACATGGTTTTTTAGAGGGTAAAAAACTAAAATTTTGTGAGGGAGTTTAAAAATAAAATATAATTAATTTTTTATACCTACTATAGTCTATTATGTTTGGTGCTTAGTGATAAAAAAACATAAGACTTTGGGATGGTGAAGAAAAAACCTAACATATTTGTCATTTATTTATAGTCTTTTAACTATGTGGCTTACTGACGAAGAAGCCTGAAATTTGGTGATGGAGAAGAAACATATTGAATATATTTACATCTAATTTAGCATAATTCAATGTGAAAAAGGAAAACATAAATTAATTTGAGCTTGATTATTTAATTTTAATTTTTACCTATATTATATAAAATATATGTCATGGATTAAAGTCTTTTAACATGGTTTTTTAGAGGGTAAAAAACTAAAATTTTGTGAGGGAGTTTAAAAATAAAATATAATTAATTTTTTATACCTACTATAGTCTATTATGTTTGGTGCTTAGTGATAAAAAAACATAAGACTTTGGGATGGTGAAGAAAAAACCTAACATATTTTTCATTTATTTATAGTCTTTTAACTCTGTGGCTTACTGACGAAGAAGCCTGAAATTTGGTGATGGAGAAGAAACATATTGAATATATTTACAAATAATTTACCATAATTCAATGTGAAAAAGGAAAACATAAATTAATTTGAGCTTGATTATTTAATTTTAATGTTTACCTATATTATATAAAATATATGTCATGGATTAAAGTCTTTTAACATGGTTTTTTAGAGGGTAAAAAACTAAAATTTTGTGAGGGAGTTTAAAAATAAAATATAATTAATTTTTTATACCTACTATAGTCTATTATGTTTGGTGCTTAGTGATAAAAAAACATAAGACTTTGGGATGGTGAAGAAAAAACCTAACATATTTGTCATTTATTTATAGTCTTTTAACTCTGTGGCTTACTGACGAAGAAGCCTGAAATTTGGTGATGGAGAAGAAACATATTGAATATATTTACATCTAATTTACCATAATTCAATGTGAAAAAGGAAAACATAAATTAATTTCAGCTTTATTATTTAATTTTAATTTTTACCTATATTATATAAAATATATGTCATGGATTAAAGTCTTTTAACATGGTTTTTTAGAGGGTAAAAAACTAAAATTTTGTGATGGAGTTTAAAAATAAAATATAATTAATTTTTTATACCTACTATAGTCTATTATGTTTGGTGCTTAGTGATAAAAAAACATAAGACTTTGGGATGGTGAAGAAAAAACCTAAAATATTTGTCATTTATTTATAGTCTTTTAACTCTGTGGCTTACTAACGAAGAAGCATGAAATTTGGTCATGGAGACGAAACATATTAAATATATTTACATCTAATTACCATATTTCAATGTGAAAATGGTAAATATAAACAAATTTGAGCCTGATTATTTAATTTTAATTTTTACCTATATTATATAAAATATAAATCATGGATTATAGTCTTTTAACTTTGTTTTTTGGTGGGGATAAACCTAAAATTTTGTGATGGAGTTTAAAAATAAAATATAATTAATTTTTTATACCTACTATAGTCTATTATGTTTGGTGCTTAGTGATAAAAAAAACATAAGACTTTGGGATGGTGAAGAAAAAACCTAAAATATTTGTCATTTATTTATAGTCTTTTAACTCTGTGGCTTACTGACGAAGAAGCCTGAAATTTGGTGATGGAGAAGAAACATATTGAATATATTTACATCTAATTTAGCATAATTCAATGTGAAAAAGGAAAACATAAATTAATTTGAGCTTGATTATTTAATTTTAATTTTTACCTATATTAGATAAAATATATGTCATGGATTAAAGTCTTTTAACATGGTTTTTTAGAGGGTAAAAAACTAAAATTTTGTGAGGGAGTTTAAAAATAAAATATAATTAATTTTTTATACCTACTATAGTCTATTATGTTTGGTGCTTAGTGATAAAAAAACATAAGACTTTGGGATGGTGAAGAAAAAACCTAACATATTTGTCATTTATTTATAGTCTTTTAACTATGTGGCTTACTGACGAAGAAGCCTGAAATTTGGTGATGGAGAAGAAACATATTGAATATATTTACATCTAATTTAGCATAATTCAATGTGAAAAAGGAAAACATAAATTAATTTGAGCTTGATTATTTAATTTTAATTTTTACCTATATTATATAAAATATATGTCATGGATTAAAGTCTTTTAACATGGTTTTTTAGAGGGTAAAAAACTAAAATTTTGTGAGGGAGTTTAAAAATAAAATATAATTAATTTTTTATACCTACTATAGTCTATTATGTTTGGTGCTTAGTGATAAAAAAACATAAGACTTTGGGATGGTGAAGAAAAAACCTAACATATTTTTCATTTATTTATAGTCTTTTAACTCTGTGGCTTACTGACGAAGAAGCCTGAAATTTGGTGATGGAGAAGAAACATATTGAATATATTTACAAATAATTTACCATAATTCAATGTGAAAAAGGAAAACATAAATTAATTTGAGCTTGATTATTTAATTTTAATGTTTACCTATATTATATAAAATATATGTCATGGATTAAAGTCTTTTAACATGGTTTTTTAGAGGGTAAAAAACTAAAATTTTGTGAGGGAGTTTAAAAATAAAATATAATTAATTTTTTATACCTACTATAGTCTATTATGTTTGGTGCTTAGTGATAAAAAAACATAAGACTTTGGGATGGTGAAGAAAAAACCTAACATATTTGTCATTTATTTATAGTCTTTTAACTCTGTGGCTTACTGACGAAGAAGCCTGAAATTTGGTGATGGAGAAGAAACATATTGAATATATTTACATCTAATTTACCATAATTCAATGTGAAAAAGGAAAACATAAATTAATTTCAGCTTTATTATTTAATTTTAATTTTTACCTATATTATATAAAATATATGTCATGGATTAAAGTCTTTTAACATGGTTTTTTAGAGGGTAAAAAACTAAAATTTTGTGATGGAGTTTAAAAATAAAATATAATTAATTTTTTATACCTACTATAGTCTATTATGTTTGGTGCTTAGTGATAAAAAAACATAAGACTTTGGGATGGTGAAGAAAAAACCTAAAATATTTGTCATTTATTTATAGTCTTTTAACTCTGTGGCTTACTAACGAAGAAGCATGAAATTTGGTCATGGAGACGAAACATATTAAATATATTTACATCTAATTACCATATTTCAATGTGAAAATGGTAAATATAAACAAATTTGAGCCTGATTATTTAATTTTAATTTTTACCTATATTATATAAAATATAAATCATGGATTATAGTCTTTTAACTTTGTTTTTTGGTGGGGATAAACCTAAAATTTTGTGATGGAGTTTAAAAATAAAATATAATTAATTTTTTATACCTACTATAGTCTATTATGTTTGGTGCTTAGTGATAAAAAAAACATAAGACTTTGGGATGGTGAAGAAAAAACCTAAAATATTTGTCATTTATTTATAGTCTTTTAACTCTGTGGCTTACTGACGAAGAAGCCTGAAATTTGGTGATGGAGAAGAAACATATTGAATATATTTACATCTAATTTAGCATAATTCAATGTGAAAAAGGAAAACATAAATTAATTTGAGCTTGATTATTTAATTTTAATTTTTACCTATATTAGATAAAATATATGTCATGGATTAAAGTCTTTTAACATGGTTTTTTAGAGGGTAAAAAACTAAAATTTTGTGAGGGAGTTTAAAAATAAAATATAATTAATTTTTTATACCTACTATAGTCTATTATGTTTGGTGCTTAGTGATAAAAAAACATAAGACTTTGGGATGGTGAAGAAAAAACCTAACATATTTGTCATTTATTTATAGTCTTTTAACTCTGTGGCTTACTGACGAAGAAGCCTGAAATTTGGTGATGGAGAAGAAACATATTGAATATATTTACATCTAATTTACCATAATTCAATGTGAAAAAGGAAAACATAAATTAATTTGAGCTTGATTATTTAATTTTAATGTTTACCTATATTATATAAAATATATGTCATGGATTAAAGTCTTTTAACATGGTTTTTTAGAGGGTAAAAAACTAAAATTTTGTGAGGGAGTTTAAAAATAAAATATAATTAATTTTTTATACCTACTATAGTCTATTATGTTTGGTGCTTAGTGATAAAAAAACATAAGACTTTGGGATGGTGAAGAAAAAACCTAACATATTTGTCATTTATTTATAGTCTTTTAACTCTGTGGCTTACTGACGAAGAAGCCTGAAATTTGGTGATGGAGAAGAAACATATTTAATATATTTACATCTAATTTACCATAATTCAATGTGAAAAAGGAAAACATAAATTAATTTGAGCTTTATTATTTAATTTTAGTTTTTACCTATATTATATAAAATATATGTCATGGATTAAAGTCTTTTAACATGGTTTTTTAGAGGGTAAAAAACTAAAACATTGTGATGGAGTTTAAAAATAAAATATAATTAATTTTTTATACCTACTATAGTCTATTATGTTTGGTGCTTAGTGATAAAAAAACATAAGACTTTGGGATGGTGAAGAAAAAACCTAAAATATTTGTCATTTATTTATAGTCTTTTAACTCTGTGGCTTACTAACGAAGAAGCATGAAATTTGGTCATGGAGACGAAACATATTAAATATATTTACATCTAATTACCATATTTCAATGTGAAAATGGTAAATATAAACAAATTTGAGCCTGATTATTTAATTTTAATTTTTACCTATATTATATTAAATATAAATCATGGATTATAGTCTTTTAACTTTGTTTTTTGGTGGGGATAAACCTAAAATTTTGTGATGGAGTTTAAAAATAAAATATAATTAATTTTTTATACCTACTATAGTCTATTATGTTTGGTGCTTAGTGATAAAAAAAACATAAGACTTTGGGATGGTGAAGAAAAAACCTAAAATATTTGTCATTTATTTATTTTCTTTTAACTCTGTGGCTTACTGACGAAGAAGCATGAAATTTGGTGATGAAGAAGAAACATATTGAATATATTTACATCTAATTTACCATAATTCAATAGGAAAAAGGAAAACATAAATTAATTTGAGCTTGATTATTTAATTTTAATTTTTACCTATATTATATAAAATATATGTCATGGATTAAAGTCTTTTAACATGGTTTTTTAGAGGGTAAAAAACTAAAATTTTGTGAGGGAGTTTAAAAATAAAATATAATTAATTTTTTATACCTACTATAGTCTATTATGTTTGGTGCTTAGTGATAAAAAAACATAAGACTTTGGGATGGTGAAGAAAAAACCTAAAATATTTGTCATTTATTTATAGCCTTTTAACTCTGTGGCTTACTGACGCAGAAGCATGAAATTTGGTGATGGAGAAGAAACATATTAAATATATTTACATCTAATTACCATATTTCAATGTGAAAATGGTAAATATAAACAAATTTGAGCCTGATTATTTAATTTTCATTTTTACCTATATTATATAAAATATATGTCATGGATTAAAGTCTTTTAACTTTGTTTTTTGGTGGGGATAAACCTAAAATTTTGTGATGTAGTTTAAAAATAAAATATAATTAATTTTTTATACCTACTATAGTCTATTATGTTTGGTGCTTAGTGATAAAAAAACATAAGACTTTGGGATGGTGAAGAAAAAACCTAACATATTTGTCATTTATTTATAGTCTTTTAACTCTGTGGCTTACTGACGAAGAAGCCTGAAATTTGGTGATGGAGAAGAAACATATTGAATATATTTACATCTAATTTACCATAAATCAATGTGAAAAAGGAAAACATAAATTAATTTGAGCTTGATTATTTAATTTTAATTTTTACCTATATTATATAAAATATATGTCATGGATTAAAGTCTTTTAACATGGTTTTTTACAGGGTAAAAAACTAAAATATTGTGAGAGAGTTTAAAAATAAAATATAATTAATTTTTTATACCTACTATAGTCTATTATGTTTGGTGCTTAGTGATAAAAAAACATAAGACTTTGGGATGGTGAAGAAAAAACCTAAAATATTTGTCATTTATTTATAGTCTTTTAACTTTGTGGCTTACTGACGAAGAAGCATGAAATTTGGTGATGGAGAAGAAACATATTAAATATATTTACATCTAATTACCATATTTCAATGTGAAAATGGTAAATATAAACAAATTTGAGCCTGATTATTTAATTTTAATTTTTACCTATATTATATAAAATATAACTCATGGATTATAGTCTTTTAACTTTGTTTTTTGGTGGGGATAAACCTAAAATTTTGTGATGGAGTTTAAAAATAAAATATAATTAATTTTTTATACCTACTATAGTCTATTATGTTTGGTGCTTAGTGATAAAAAAACATAAGACTTTGGGATGGTGAAGAAAAAACCTAAAATATTTGTCATTTATTTATAGTCTTTTAACTCTGTGGCTTACTGACGAAGAAGCATGAAATTTGATCATGGAGACGAAACATATTAAATATATTTACATCTAATTTACCATAATTCAATGTGAAAAAGGAAAACATAAATTAATTTGAGCTTGATTATTTAATTTTAATTTTTACATATATTATATAAAATATATGTCATGGATTAAAGTCTTTTAACATGGTTTTTTACAGGGTAAAAAACTAAAATATTGTGAGAGAGTTTAAAAATAAAATATAATTAATTTTTTATACCTACTATAGTCTATTATGTTTGGTGCTTAGTGATAAAAAAACATAAGACTTTGGGATGTTGAAGAAAAAACCTAAAATATTTGTCATTTATTTATAGTCTTTTAACTCTGTGTCTTACTGACGAAGAAGCATGAAATTTGGTGATGGAGAAGAAACATATTGAATATATTTACATCTAATTTAGCATAATTCAATGTGAAAAAGGAAAACATAAATTAATTTGAGCTTGATTATTTAATTTTAATTTTTACCTATATTAGATAAAATATATGTCATGGATTAAAGTCTTTTAACATGGTTTTTTAGAGGGTAAAAAACTAAAATTTTGTGAGGGAGTTTAAAAATAAAATATAATTAATTTTTTATACCTACTATAGTCTATTATGTTTGGTGCTTAGTGATAAAAAAACATAAGACTTTGGGATGGTGAAGAAAAAACCTAACATATTTGTCATTTATTTATAGTCTTTTAACTCTGTGGCTTACTGACGAAGAAGCCTGAAATTTGGTGATGGAGAAGAAACATATTGAATATATTTACATCTAATTTACCATAATTCAATGTGAAAAAGGAAAACATAAATTAATTTGAGCTTGATTATTTAATTTTAATGTTTACCTATATTGTATAAAATATATGTCATGGATTAAAGTCTTTTAACATGGTTTTTTAGAGGGTAAAAAACTAAAATTTTGTGAGGGAGTTTAAAAATAAAATATAATTAATTTTTTATACCTACTATAGTCTATTATGTTTGGTGCTTAGTGATAAAAAAACATAAGACTTTGGGATGGTGAAGAAAAAACCTAACATATTTGTCATTTATTTATAGTCTTTTAACTCTGTGGCTTACTGACGAAGAAGCCTGAAATTTGGTGATGGAGAAGAAACATATTGAATATATTTACATCTAATTTACCATAATTCAATGTGAAAAAGGAAAACATAAATTAATTTGAGCTTTATTATTTAATTTTAGTTTTTACCTATATTATATAAAATATATGTCATGGATTAAAGTCTTTTAACATGGTTTTTTAGAGGGTAAAAAACTAAAACATTGTGATGGAGTTTAAAAATAAAATATAATTAATTTTTTATACCTACTATAGTCTATTATGTTTGGTGCTTAGTGATAAAAAAACATAAGACTTTGGGATGGTGAAGAAAAAACCTAAAATATTTGTCATTTATTTATAGTCTTTTAACTCTGTGGCTTACTAACGAAGAAGCATGAAATTTGGTCATGGAGACGAAACATATTAAATATATTTACATCTAATTACCATATTTCAATGTGAAAATGGTAAATATAAACAAATTTGAGCCTGATTATTTAATTTTAATTTTTACCTATATTATATAAAATATAAATCATGGATTATAGTCTTTTAACTTTGTTTTTTGGTGGGGATAAACCTAAAATTTTGTGATGGAGTTTAAAAATAAAATATAATTAATTTTTTATACCTACTATAGTCTATTATGTTTGGTGCTTAGTGATAAAAAAAACATAAGACTTTGGGATGGTGAAGAAAAAACCTAAAATATTTGTCATTTATTTATTTTCTTTTAACTCTGTGGCTTACTAACGAAGAAGCATGAAATTTGGTGATGAAGAAGAAACATATTGAATATATTTACATCTAATTTACCATAATTCAATAGGAAAAAGGAAAACATAAATTAATTTGAGCTTGATTATTTAATTTTAATTTTTACCTATATTATATAAAATATATGTCATGGATTAAAGTCTTTTAACATGGTTTTTTAGAGGGTAAAAAACTAAAATTTTGTGAGGGATTTTAAAAATAAAATATAATTAATTTTTTATACCTACTATAGTCTATTATGTTTGGTGCTTAGTGATAAAAAAACATAAGACTTTGGGATGGTGAAGAAAAAACCTAAAATATTTGTCATTTATTTATAGTCTTTTAACTCTGTGGCTTACTGACGCAGAAGCATGAAATTTGGTGATGGAGAAGAAACATATTAAATATATTTACATCTAATTACCATATTTCAATGTGAAAATGGTAAATATAAACAAATTTGAGCCTGATTATTTAATTTTAATTTTTACCTATATTATATAAAATATATGTCATGGATTAAAGTCTTTTAACTTTGTTTTTTGGTGGGGATAAACCTAAAATTTTGTGATGTAGTTTAAAAATAAAATATAATTAATTTTTTATACCTACTATAGTCTATTATGTTTGGTGCTTAGTGATAAAAAAACATAAGACTTTGGGATGGTGAAGAAAAAACCTAACATATTTGTCATTTATTTATAGTCTTTTAACTCTGTGGCTTACTGACGAAGAAGGCTGAAATTTGGTGATGGAGAAGAAACATATTGAATATATTTACATCTAATTTACCATAAATCAATGTGAAAAAGGAAAACATAAATTAATTTGAGCTTGATTATTTAATTTTAATTTTTACCTATATTATATAAAATATATGTCATGGATTAAAGTCTTTTAACATGGTTTTTTACAGGGTAAAAAACTAAAATATTGTGAGAGAGTTTAAAAATAAAATATAATTAATTTTTTATACCTACTATAGTCTATTATGTTTGGTGCTTAGTGATAAAAAAACATAAGACTTTGGGATGGTGAAGAAAAAACCTAAAATATTTGTCATTTATTTATAGTCTTTTAACTTTGTGGCTTACTGACGAAGAAGCATGAAATTTGGTGATGGAGAAGAAACATATTAAATATATTTACATCTAATTACCATATTTCAATGTGAAAATGGTAAATATAAACAAATTTGAGCCTGATTATTTAATTTTAATTTTTACCTATATTATATAAAATATAACTCATGGATTATAGTCTTTTAACTTTGTTTTTTGGTGGGGATAAACCTAAAATTTTGTGATGGAGTTTAAAAATAAAATATAATTAATTTTTTATACCTACTATAGTCTATTATGTTTGGTGCTTAGTGATAAAAAAACATAAGACTTTGGGATGGTGAAGAAAAAACCTAAAATATTTGTCATTTATTTATAGTCTTTTAACTCTGTGGCTTACTGACGAAGAAGCATGAAATTTGGTCATGGAGACGAAACATATTAAATATATTTACATCTAATTTACCATAATTCAATGTGAAAAAGGAAAACATAAATTAATTTGAGCTTGATTATTTAATTTTAATTTTTACCTATATTATATAAAATATATGTCATGGATTAAAGTCTTTTAACATGGTTTTTTACAGGGTAAAAAACTAAAATATTGTGAGAGAGTTTAAAAATAAAATATAATTAATTTTTTATACCTACTATAGTCTATTATGTTTGGTGCTTAGTGATAAAAAAACATAAGACTTTGGGATGGTGAAGAAAAAACCTAAAATATTTGTCATTTATTTATAGTCTTTTAACTCTGTGTCTTACTGACGAAGAAGCATGAAATTTGGTGATGGAGAAGAAACATATTGAATATATTTACATCTAATTTAGCATAATTCAATGTGAAAAAGGAAAACATAAATTAATTTGAGCTTGATTATTTAATTTTAATTTTTACCTATATTAGATAAAATATATGTCATGGATTAAAGTCTTTTAACATGGTTTTTTAGAGGGTAAAAAACTAAAATTTTGTGAGGGAGTTTAAAAATAAAATATAATTAATTTTTTATACCTACTATAGTCTATTATGTTTGGTGCTTAGTGATAAAAAAACATAAGACTTTGGGATGGTGAAGAAAAAACCTAACATATTTGTCATTTATTTATAGTCTTTTAACTCTGTGGCTTACTGACGAAGAAGCCTGAAATTTGGTGATGGAGAAGAAACATATTGAATATATTTACATCTAATTTACCATAATTCAATGTGAAAAAGGAAAACATAAATTAATTTGAGCTTGATTATTTAATTTTAATGTTTACCTATATTATATAAAATATATGTCATGGATTAAAGTCTTTTAACATGGTTTTTTAGAGGGTAAAAAACTAAAATTTTGTGAGGGAGTTTAAAAATAAAATATAATTAATTTTTTATACCTACTATAGTCTATTATGTTTGGTGCTTAGTGATAAAAAAACATAAGACTTTGGGATGGTGAAGAAAAAACCTAAAATATTTGTCATTTATTTATAGTCTTTTAACTCTGTGTCTTACTGACGAAGAAGCATGAAATTTGGTGATGGAGAAGAAACATATTGAATATATTTACATCTAATTTAGCATAATTCAATGTGAAAAAGGAAAACATAAATTAATTTGAGCTTGATTATTTAATTTTAATTTTTACCTATATTAGATAAAATATATGTCATGGATTAAAGTCTTTTAACATGGTTTTTTAGAGGGTAAAAAACTAAAATTTTGTGAGGGAGTTTAAAAATAAAATATAATTAATTTTTTATACCTACTATAGTCTATTATGTTTGGTGCTTAGTGATAAAAAAACATAAGACTTTGGGATGGTGAAGAAAAAACCTAACATATTTGTCATTTATTTATAGTCTTTTAACTCTGTGGCTTACTGACGAAGAAGCCTGAAATTTGGTCATGGAGACGAAACATATTGAATATATTTACATCTAATTTACCATAATTCAATGTGAAAAAGGAAAACATAAATTAATTTGAGCTTGATTATTTAATTTTAATGTTTACCTATATTATATAAAATATATGTCATGGATTAAAGTCTTTTAACATGGTTTTTTAGAGGGTAAAAAACTAAAATTTTGTGAGGGAGTTTAAAAATAAAATATAATTAATTTTTTATACCTACTATAGTCTATTATGTTTGGTGCTTAGTGATAAAAAAACATAAGACTTTGGGATGGTGAAGAAAAAACCTAACATATTTGTCATTTATTTATAGTCTTTTAACTCTGTGGCTTACTGACGAAGAAGCCTGAAATTTGGTGATGGAGAAGAAACATATTGAATATATTTACATCTAATTTACCATAATTCAATGTGAAAAAGGAAAACATAAATTAATTTGAGCTTTATTATTTAATTTTAGTTTTTACCTATATTATATAAAATATATGTCATGGATTAAAGTCTTTTAACATGGTTTTTTAGAGGGTAAAAAACTAAAACATTGTGATGGAGTTTAAAAATAAAATATAATTAATTTTTTATACCTACTATAGTCTATTATGTTTGGTGCTTAGTGATAAAAAAACATAAGACTTTGGGATGGTGAAGAAAAAACCTAAAATATTTGTCATTTATTTATAGTCTTTTAACTCTGTGGCTTACTAACGAAGAAGCATGAAATTTGGTCATGGAGACGAAACATATTAAATATATTTACATCTAATTACCATATTTCAATGTGAAAATGGTAAATATAAACAAATTTGAGCCTGATTATTTAATTTTAATTTTTACCTATATTATATAAAATATAAATCATGGATTATAGTCTTTTAACTTTGTTTTTTGGTGGGGATAAACCTAAAATTTTGTGATGGAGTTTAAAAATAAAATATAATTAATTTTTTATACCTACTATAGTCTATTATGTTTGGTGCTTAGTGATAAAAAAAACATAAGACTTTGGGATGGTGAAGAAAAAACCTAAAATATTTGTCATTTATTTATTTTCTTTTAATTCTGTGGCTTACTGACGAAGAAGCATGAAATTTGGTGATGAAGAAGAAACATATTGAATATATTTACATCTAATTTACCATAATTCAATAGGAAAAAGGAAAACATAAATTAATTTGAGCTTGATTATTTAATTTTAATTTTTACCTATATTATATAAAATATATGTCATGGATTAAAGTCTTTTAACATGGTTTTTTAGAGGGTAAAAAACTAAAATTTTGTGAGGGAGTTTAAAAATAAAATATAATTAATTTTTTATACCTACTATAGTCTATTATGTTTGGTGCTTAGTGATAAAAAAACATAAGACTTTGGGATGGTGAAGAAAAAACCTAAAATATTTGTCATTTATTTATAGTCTTTTAACTCTGTGGCTTACTGACGCAGAAGCATGAAATTTGGTGATGGAGAAGAAACATATTAAATATATTTACATCTAATTACCATATTTCAATGTGAAAATGGTAAATATAAACAAATTTGAGCCTGATTATTTAATTTTAATTTTTACCTATATTATATAAAATATATGTCATGGATTAAAGTCTTTTAACTTTGTTTTTTGGTGGGGATAAACCTAAAATTTTGTGATGTAGTTTAAAAATAAAATATAATTAATTTTTTATACCTACTATAGTCTATTATGTTTGGTGCTTAGTGATAAAAAAACATAAGACTTTGGGATGGTGAAGAAAAAACCTAACATATTTGTCATTTATTTATAGTCTTTTAACTCTGTGTCTTACTGACGAAGAAGCCTGAAATTTGGTGATGGAGAAGAAACATATTGAATATATTTACATCTAATTTACCATAAATCAATGTGAAAAAGGAAAACATAAATTAATTTGAGCTTGATTATTTAATTTTAATTTTTACCTATATTATATAAAATATATGTCATGGATTAAAGTCTTTTAACATGGTTTTTTACAGGGTAAAAAACTAAAATATTGTGAGAGAGTTTAAAAATAAAATATAATTAATTTTTTATACCTACTATAGTCTATTATGTTTGGTGCTTAGTGATAAAAAAACATAAGACTTTGGGATGGTGAAGAAAAAACCTAAAATATTTGTCATTTATTTATAGTCTTTTAACTTTGTGGCTTACTGACGAAGAAGCGTGAAATTTGGTGATGGAGAAGAAACATATTAAATATATTTACATCTAATTACCATATTTCAATGTGAAAATGGTAAATATAAACAAATTTGAGCCTGATTATTTAATTTTAATTTTTACCTATATTATATAAAATATAAATCATGGATTATAGTCTTTTAACTTTGTTTTTTGGTGGGGATAAACCTAAAATTTTGTGATGGAGTTTAAAAATAAAATATAATTAATTTTTTATACCTACTATAGTCTATTATGTTTGGTGCTTAGTGATAAAAAAACATAAGACTTTGGGATGGTGAAGAAAAAACCTAAAATATTTGTCATTTTTTTATAGTCTTTTAACTCTGTGGCTTACTGACGAAGAAGCATGAAATTTGGTCATGGAGACGAAACATATTAAATATATTTACATCTAATTTACCATAATTCAATGTGAAAAAGGAAAACATAAATTAATTTGAGCTTGATTATTTAATTTTAATTTTTACCTATATTATATAAAATATATGTCATGGATTAAAGTCTTTTAACATGGTTTTTTACAGGGTAAAAAACTAAAATATTGTGAGAGAGTTTAAAAATAAAATATAATTAATTTTTTATACCTACTATAGTCTATTATGTTTGGTGCTTAGTGATAAAAAAACATAAGACTTTGGGATGGTGAAGAAAAAACCTAAAATATTTGTCATTTATTTATAGTCTTTTAACTCTGTGTCATACTGACGAAGAAGCGTGAAATTTGGTGATGGAGAAGAAACATATTAAATATATTTACATCTAATTACCATATTTCAATGTGAAAATGGTAAATATAAACAAATTTGAGCCTGATTATTTAATTTTAATTTTTACCTATATTATATAAAATATAAATCATGGATTATAGTCTTTTAACTTTGTTTTTTGGTGGAGATAAACCTTAAATTTTGTGAGGGAGTTTAAAAATAAAATATAATTAATTTTTTAAACCTTCTATGGTCTATTATGTTTGGTGCTTAATGATAAAAAAACATAAGACTTTGGGATGGTGAAGAAAAAACCTAAAATATTTGTCATTTATTTATAGTCTTTTAACTTTGTGGCTTACTGACGAAGAAGCATGAAATTTGGTGATGGAGAAGAAACATATTAAATATATTTACATCTAATTACGATATTTCAATGTGAAAATGGTAAATATAAACAAATTTGAGCCTGATTATTTAATTTTAATTTTTACCTATATTATATAAAATATAACTCATGGATTATAGTCTTTTAACTTTGTTTTTTGGTGGGGATAAACCTAAAATTTTGTGATGGAGTTTAAAAATAAAATATAATTAATTTTTTATACCTACTATAGTCTATTATGTTTGGTGCTTAGTGATAAAAAAACATAAGACTTTGGGATGGTGAAGAAAAAACCTAAAATATTTGTCATTTATTTATAGTCTTTTAACTCTGTGGCTTACTGACGAAGAAGCATGAAATTTGGTCATGGAGACGAAACATATTAAATATATTTACATCTAATTACCATATTTCAATGTGAAAATGGTAAATATAAACAAATTTGAGCCTGATTATTTAATTTTAATTTTTACCTATATTATATAAAATATAAATCATGGATTATAGTCTTTTAACTTTGTTTTTTGGTGGGGATAAACCTAAAATTTTGTGATGAAGTTTAAAAATAAAATATAATTAATTTTTTATACCTACTATAGTCTATTATGTTTGGTGCTTAGTGATAAAAAAACATAAGACTTTGGGATGGTGAAGAAAAAACCTAACATATTTGTCATTTATTTATAGTCTTTTAACTCTGTGGCTTACTGACGAAGAAGCCTGAAATTTGGTGATGGAGAAGAAACATATTGAATATATTTACATCTAATTTACCAAAATTCAATAGGAAAAAGGAAAACATAAATTAATTTGAGCTTGATTATTTAATTTTAATTTTTACCTATATTATATAAAATATATGTCATGGATTAAAGTCTTTTAACATGGTTTTTTAGAGGGTAAAAAACTAAAATTTTGTGAGGGAGTTTAAAAATAAAATATAATTAATTTTTTATACCTACTATAGTCTATTATGTTTGGTGCTTAGTGATAAAAAAACATAAGACTTTGGGATGGTGAAGAAAAAACCTAAAATATTTGTCATTTATTTATAGTCTTTTAACTCTGTGGCTTACTGACGCAGAAGCATGAAATTTGGTGATGGAGAAGAAACATATTAAATATATTTACATCTAATTACCATATTTCAATGTGAAAATGGTAAATATAAACAAATTTGAGCCTGATTATTTAATTTTAATTTTTACCTATATTATATAAAATATATGTCATGGATTAAAGTCTTTTAACTTTGTTTTTTGGTGGGGATAAACCTAAAATTTTGTGATGTAGTTTAAAAATAAAATATAATTAATTTTTTATACCTACTATAGTCTATTATGTTTGGTGCTTAGTGATAAAAAAACATAAGACTTTGGGATGGTGAAGAAAAAACCTAACATATTTGTCATTTATTTATAGTCTTTTAACTCTGTGTCTTACTGACGAAGAAGCCTGAAATTTGGTGATGGAGAAGAAACATATTGAATATATTTACATCTAATTTACCATAAATCAATGTGAAAAAGGAAAACATAAATTAATTTGAGCTTGATTATTTAATTTTAATTTTTACCTATATTATATAAAATATATGTCATGGATTAAAGTCTTTTAACATGGTTTTTTACAGGGTAAAAAACTAAAATATTGTGAGAGAGTTTAAAAATAAAATATAATTAATTTTTTATACCTACTATAGTCTATTATGTTTGGTGCTTAGTGATAAAAAAACATAAGACTTTGGGATGGTGAAGAAAAAACCTAAAATATTTGTCATTTATTTATAGTCTTTTAACTTTGTGGCTTACTGACGAAGAAGCGTGAAATTTGGTGATGGAGAAGAAACATATTAAATATATTTACATCTAATTACCATATTTCAATGTGAAAATGGTAAATATAAACAAATTTGAGCCTGATTATTTAATTTTAATTTTTACCTATATTATATAAAATATAAATCATGGATTATAGTCTTTTAACTTTGTTTTTTGGTGGGGATAAACCTAAAATTTTGTGATGGAGTTTAAAAATAAAATATAATTAATTTTTTATACCTACTATAGTCTATTATGTTTGGTGCTTAGTGATAAAAAAACATAAGACTTTGGGATGGTGAAGAAAAAACCTAAAATATTTGTCATTTTTTTATAGTCTTTTAACTCTGTGGCTTACTGACGAAGAAGCATGAAATTTGGTCATGGAGACGAAACATATTAAATATATTTACATCTAATTTACCATAATTCAATGTGAAAAAGGAAAACATAAATTAATTTGAGCTTGATTATTTAATTTTAATTTTTACCTATATTATATAAAATATATGTCATGGATTAAAGTCTTTTAACATGGTTTTTTACAGGGTAAAAAACTAAAATATTGTGAGAGAGTTTAAAAATAAAATATAATTAATTTTTTATACCTACTATAGTCTATTATGTTTGGTGCTTAGTGATAAAAAAACATAAGACTTTGGGATGGTGAAGAAAAAACCTAAAATATTTGTCATTTATTTATAGTCTTTTAACTCTGTGTCTTACTGACGAAGAAGCGTGAAATTTGGTGATGGAGAAGAAACATATTAAATATATTTACATCTAATTACCATATTTCAATGTGAAAATGGTAAATATAAACAAATTTGAGCCTGATTATTTAATTTTAATTTTTACCTATATTATATAAAATATAAATCATGGATTATAGTCTTTTAACTTTGTTTTTTGGTGGAGATAAACCTTAAATTTTGTGAGGGAGTTTAAAAATAAAATATAATTAATTTTTTAAACCTTCTATGGTCTATTATGTTTGGTGCTTAATGATAAAAAAACATAAGACTTTGGGATGGTGAAGAAAAAACCTAAAATATTTGTCATTTATTTATAGTCTTTTAACTTTGTGGCTTACTGACGAAGAAGCATGAAATTTGGTGATGGAGAAGAAACATATTAAATATATTTACATCTAATTACGATATTTCAATGTGAAAATGGTAAATATAAACAAATTTGAGCCTGATTATTTAATTTTAATTTTTACCTATATTATATAAAATATAACTCATGGATTATAGTCTTTTAACTTTGTTTTTTGGTGGGGATAAACCTAAAATTTTGTGATGGAGTTTAAAAATAAAATATAATTAATTTTTTATACCTACTATAGTCTATTATGTTTGGTGCTTAGTGATAAAAAAACATAAGACTTTGGGATGGTGAAGAAAAAACCTAAAATATTTGTCATTTATTTATAGTCTTTTAACTCTGTGGCTTACTGACGAAGAAGCATGAAATTTGGTCATGGAGACGAAACATATTAAATATATTTACATCTAATTACCATATTTCAATGTGAAAATGGTAAATATAAACAAATTTGAGCCTGATTATTTAATTTTAATTTTTACCTATATTATATAAAATATAAATCATGGATTATAGTCTTTTAACTTTGTTTTTTGGTGGGGATAAACCTAAAATTTTGTGATGAAGTTTAAAAATAAAATATAATTAATTTTTTATACCTACTATAGTCTATTATGTTTGGTGCTTAGTGATAAAAAAACATAAGACTTTGGGATGGTGAAGAAAAAACCTAACATATTTGTCATTTATTTATAGTCTTTTAACTCTGTGGCTTACTGACGAAGAAGCCTGAAATTTGGTGATGGAGAAGAAACATATTGAATATATTTACATCTAATTACCATATTTCAATGTGAAAATGGTAAATATAAATAAATTTGAGCCTGATTATTTAATTTTAATTCTTACCTATATTATATAAAATATAAGTCATGGATTATAGTCTTTTAACTTTGTTTTTTGGTGGGGATAAACCTAAAATTTTGTGATTTAGTTTAAAAATAAAATATAATTAATATTTTATACCTACTATAGTCTATTATGTTTGGTGCTTAGTCATAAAAAAACATAAGACTTTGGGATGGTGAAGAAAAAACCTAAAATATTTGTCATTTATTTATAGTCTTTTAACTCTGTGGCTTACGGACGAAGAAACATGAAATTTGATGATGGGGAAGAAACATATTGAATATATTTACATCTAATTTACCATAATTCAATGTGAAAAAGGAAAACATAAATTAATTTTAGCTTCATTATTTAATTTTAATTTTTACCTATATTATATAAAATATATGTAATGGATTATAGTCTTTTAACATCGTTTTTTAGTGGGGAAAAACCTAAAATTTTCTGATGGAAAACAAGAATAAAATATAATTAATTTTTTACATCTACTATAGTCTATTATGTTTGTTGCTTAGTGATAAAGAAATCTAAAACTTTGGGATGGTGAAGAAAAATATTGAATATTTTTAGATGTAATATACCATAAGTAAATATGAATACGATGAATATGAACAATATTGAGCTTGATTATTTAATTTTTATTATTTGCATATGTATAAATTATTGGTCATTTATTTGTAGTTTCTTAACTTAGTTTCTTAGAGGTGAAGAAACCAAAATTTTGGTGATGGAGAAGAAGAAAAACATAGAAATTTTGTACATCTATTATACCATAATACAAAGAGATTATGCTTAATACAAATAACATTGAAATTGAATATTTTATTTTAGTGGTTACCCATGTAGATATAATTTATTTGTCATTCATTTATAGGCTTTTACTTTGTAGCTAACAAACGAAGAAACATGAAATTTGGTGATGGAGAAGAAACATATTGAATATATTTACATCTAACTTACAAAAATTCAATGTGAAAATGGTAAATATATATATATATATATATATATATATATATATATATATATATATATATATATATATATATATATATATATATATATATATATATATATATATATATTTGAGCTTGATTATTTAATTTTAATTTTTACCTATATTATATAAAATATAAGTCATGGATTATAGTCTTTTAACTTTGTTTTTTAGTGGGGATAAACCAAAAATTTTGTGATGGAGTTGAAAAATAAAATATAATTAATTATTTACACCTACTATATTCTATTATGAATGGTGCTTAGTGATAAAAAAACCTAAGACTTTGGAATGGTGAAGAAAAAACCTAAAATATTTGTCATTTATTTATAGTCTTTTAACTCTGTGGCTAACTGACGAAGAAGCATGAAATTTGGTGATGGAGAAGAAATATATTGAATATATTTACATCTAATTACCATATTTCAATGTCAAAATGGTAAATATAAACAAATTTGAGCCTGATTATTTTATTTTAATTTTTTACCTATATTATATAAAATATAAATCATGGATTATAGTCTTTTAACTTTGTTTTTTGGTGAGGATAAACCTAAAATGTTGTGATGGAGTTTAAAAATAAAATATAATTAATTTTTTATACCTACTATAGTCTATTATGTTTGGTGCTTAGTGATAAAAAAACATAAGACTTTGGGATGGTGAAGAAAAAACCTAAAATATTTGTCATTTATTTATAGTCTTTTAACTCTGTGGCTTACTGACGAAGAAGCATGAAATTTGGTCATGGAGACGAAACATATTAAATATATTTACATCTAATTTACCATAATTCAATGTGAAAAAGGAAAACATAAATTAATTTGAGCTTGATTATTTAATTTTAATTTTTACCTATATTATATAAAATATATGTCATGGATTAAAGTCTTTTAACATGGTTTTTTACAGGGTAAAAAACTAAAATATTGTGAGAGAGTTTAAAAATAAAATATAATTAATTTTTTATACCTACTATAGTCTATTATGTTTGGTGCTTAGTGATAAAAAAACATAAGACTTTGGGATGGTGAAGAAAAAACCTAAAATATTTGTCATTTATTTATAGTCTTTTAACTCTGTGTCTTACTGACGAAGAAGCCTGAAATTTGGTGATGGAGAAGAAACATATTGAATATATTTACATCTAATTTAGCATAATTCAATGTGAAAAAGGAAAACATAAATTAATTTGAGCTTGATTATTTAATTTTAATTTTTACCTATATTAGATAAAATATATGTCATGGATTAAAGTCTTTTAACATGGTTTTTTAGAGGGTAAAAAACTAAAATTTTGTGAGGGAGTTTAAAAATAAAATATAATTAATTTTTTATACCTACTATAGTCTATTATGTTTGGTGCTTAGTGATAAAAAAACATAAGACTTTGGGATGGTGAAGAAAAAACCTAACATATTTGTCATTTATTTATAGTCTTTTAACTCTGTGGCTTACTGACGAAGAAGCCTGAAATTTGGTGATGGAGAAGAAACATATTGAATATATTTACATCTAATTTACCATAATTCAATGTGAAAAAGGAAAACATAAATTAATTTGAGCTTGATTATTTAATTTTAATGTTTACCTATATTATATAAAATATATGTCATGGATTAAAGTCTTTTAACATGGTTTTTTAGAGGGTAAAAAACTAAAATTTTGTGAGGGAGTTTAAAAATAAAATATAATTAATTTTTTATACCTACTATAGTCTATTATGTTTGGTGCTTAGTGATAAAAAAACATAAGACTTTGGGATGGTGAAGAAAAAACCTAACATATTTGTCATTTATTTATAGTCTTTTAACTCTGTGGCTTACTGACGAAGAAGCCTGAAATTTGGTGATGGAGAAGAAACATATTGAATATATTTACATCTAATTTACCATAATTCAATGTGAAAAAGGAAAACATAAATTAATTTGAGCTTTATTATTTAATTTTAGTTTTTACCTATATTATATAAAATATATGTCATGGATTAAAGTCTTTTAACATGGTTTTTTAGAGGGTAAAAAACTAAAACATTGTGATGGAGTTTAAAAATAAAATATAATTAATTTTTTATACCTACTATAGTCTATTATGTTTGGTGCTTAGTGATAAAAAAACATAAGACTTTGGGATGGTGAAGAAAAAACCTAAAATATTTGTCATTTATTTATAGTCTTTTAACTCTGTGGCTTACTAACGAAGAAGCATGAAATTTGGTCATGGAGACGAAACATATTAAATATATTTACATCTAATTACCATATTTCAATGTGAAAATGGTAAATATAAACAAATTTGAGCCTGATTATTTAATTTTAATTTTTACCTATATTATATAAAATATAAATCATGGATTATAGTCTTTTAACTTTGTTTTTTGGTGGGGATAAACCTAAAATTTTGTGATGGAGTTTAAAAATAAAATATAATTAATTTTTTATACCTACTATAGTCTATTATGTTTGGTGCTTAGTGATAAAAAAAACATAAGACTTTGGGATGGTGAAGAAAAAACCTAAAATATTTGTCATTTATTTATTTTCTTTTAACTCTGTGGCTTACTGACGAAGAAGCATGAAATTTGGTGATGAAGAAGAAACATATTGAATATATTTACATCTAATTTACCATAATTCAATAGGAAAAAGGAAAACATAAATTAATTTGAGCTTGATTATTTAATTTTAATTTTTACCTATATTATATAAAATATATGTCATGGATTAAAGTCTTTTAACATGGTTTTTTAGAGGGTAAAAAACTAAAATTTTGTGAGGGAGTTTAAAAATAAAATATAATTAATTTTTTATACCTACTATAGTCTATTATGTTTGGTGCTTAGTGATAAAAAAACATAAGACTTTGGGATGGTGAAGAAAAAACCTAAAATATTTGTCATTTATTTATAGTCTTTTAACTCTGTGGCTTACTGACGCAGAAGCATGAAATTTGGTGATGGAGAAGAAACATATTAAATATATTTACATCTAATTACCATATTTCAATGTGAAAATGGTAAATATAAACAAATTTGAGCCTGATTATTTAATTTTAATTTTTACCTATATTATATAAAATATATGTCATGGATTAAAGTCTTTTAACTTTGTTTTTTGGTGGGGATAAACCTAAAATTTTGTGATGTAGTTTAAAAATAAAATATAATTAATTTTTTATACCTACTATAGTCTATTATGTTTGGTGCTTAGTGATAAAAAAACATAAGACTTTGGGATGGTGAAGAAAAAACCTAACATATTTGTCATTTATTTATAGTCTTTTAACTCTGTGGCTTACTGACGAAGAAGCCTGAAATTTGGTGATGGAGAAGAAACATATTGAATATATTTACATCTAATTTACCATAAATCTATGTGAAAAAGGAAAACATAAATTAATTTGAGCTTGATTATTTAATTTTAATTTTTACCTATATTATATAAAATATATGTCATGGATTAAAGTCTTTTAACATGGTTTTTTACAGGGTAAAAAACTAAAATATTGTGAGAGAGTTTAAAAATAAAATATAATTAATTTTTTATACCTACTATAGTCTATTATGTTTGGTGCTTAGTGATAAAAAAACATAAGACTTTGGGATGGTGAAGAAAAAACCTAAAATATTTGTCATTTATTTATAGTCTTTTAACTTTGTGGCTTACTGACGAAGAAGCATGAAATTTGGTGATGCGAGAAGAAACATATTAAATATATTTACATCTAATTACCATATTTCAATGTGAAAATGGTAAATATAAACAAATTTGAGCCTGATTATTTAATTTTAATTTTTACCTATATTATATAAAATATAACTCATGGATTATAGTCTTTTAACTTTGTTTTTTGGTGGGGATAAACCTAAAATTTTGTGATGGAGTTTAAAATAAAATATAATTAATTTTTTATACCTATTATAGTCTATTATGTTTGGTGCTTAGTGATAAAAAAACATAAGACTTTGGGATGGTGAAGAAAAAACCTAAAATATTTGTCATTTTTTTATAGTCTTTTAACTCTGTGGCTTACTGACGAAGAAGCATGAAATTTGGTCATGGAGACGAAACATATTAAATATATTTACATCTAATTTACCATAATTCAATGTGAAAAAGGAAAACATAAATTAATTTGAGCTTGATTATTTAATTTTAATTTTTACCTATATTATATAAAATATATGTCATGGATTAAAGTCTTTTAACATGGTTTTTTACAGGGTAAAAAACTAAAATATTGTGAGAGAGTTTAAAAATAAAATATAATTAATTTTTTATACCTACTATAGTCTATTATGTTTGGTGCTTAGTGATAAAAAAACATAAGACTTTGGGATGGTGAAGAAAAAAACCTAAAATATTTGTCATTTATTTATAGTCTTTTAACTCTGTGTCTTACTGACGAAGAAGCATGAAATTTGGTGATGGAGAAGAAACATATTAAATATATTTACATCTAATTACCATATTTCAATGTGAAAATGGTAAATATAAACAAATTTGAGCCTGATTATTTAATTTTAATTTTTACCTATATTATATAAAATATAAATCATGGATTATAGTCTTTTAACTTTGTTTTTTGGTGGAGATAAACCTTAAATTTTGTGAGGGAGTTTAAAAATAAAATATAATTAATTTTTTAAACCTTCTATGGTCTATTATGTTTGGTGCTTAGTGATAAAAAAACATAAGACTTTGGGATGGTGAAGAAAAAACCTAAAATATTTGTCATTTATTTATAGTCTTTTAACTTTGTGGCTTACTGACGAAGAAGCATGAAATTTGGTGATGGAGAAGAAACATATTAAATATATTTACATCTAATTACCATATTTCAATGTGAAAATGGTAAATATAAACAAATTTGAGCCTGATTATTTAATTTTAATTTTACCTATATTATATAAAATATAACTCATGGATTATAGTCTTTTAACTTTGTTTTTTGGTGGGGATAAACCTAAAATTTTGTGATGGAGTTTAAAAATAAAATATAATTAATTTTTTATACCTACTATAGTCTATTATGTTTGGTGCTTAGTGATAAAAAAACATAAGACTTTGGGATGGTGAAGAAAAAACCTAAAATATTTGTCATTTATTTATAGTCTTTTAACTCTGTGGCTTACTGACGAAGAAGCATGAAATTTGGTCATGGAGACGAAACATATTAAATATATTTACATCTAATTACCATATTTCAATGTGAAAATGGTAAATATAAACAAATTTGAGCCTGATTATTTAATTTTAATTTTTACCTATATTATATAAAATATAAATCATGGATTATAGTCTTTTAACTTTGTTTTTTGGTGGGGATAAACCTAAAATTTTGTGATGAAGTTTAAAAATAAAATATAATTAATTTTTTATACCTACTATAGTCTATTATGTTTGGTGCTTAGTGATAAAAAAACATAAGACTTTGGGATGGTGAAGAAAAAACCTAACATATTTGTCATTTATTTATAGTCTTTTAACTCTGTGGCTTACTGACGAAGAAGCCTGAAATTTGGTGATGGAGAAGAAACATATTGAATATATTTACATCTAATTACCATATTTCAATGTGAAAATGGTAAATATAAATAAATTTGAGCCTGATTATTTAATTTTAATTCTTACCTATATTATATAAAATATAAGTCATGGATTATAGTCTTTTAACTTTGTTTTTTGGTGGGGATAAACCTAAAATTTTGTGATTTAGTTTAAAAATAAAATATAATTAATATTTTATACCTACTATAGTCTATTATGTTTGGTGCTTAGTCATAAAAAAACATAAGACTTTGGGATGGTGAAGAAAAAACCTAAAATATTTGTCATTTATTTATAGTCTTTTAACTCTGTGGCTTACGGACGAAGAAACATGAAATTTGATGATGGGGAAGAAACATATTGAATATATTTACATCTAATTTACCATAATTCAATGTGAAAAAGGAAAACATAAATTAATTTTAGCTTCATTATTTAATTTTAATTTTTACCTATATTATATAAAATATATGTAATGGATTATAGTCTTTTAACATCGTTTTTTAGTGGGGAAAAACCTAAAATTTTCTGATGGAAAACAAGAATAAAATATAATTAATTTTTTACATCTACTATAGTCTATTATGTTTGTTGCTTAGTGATAAAGAAATCTAAAACTTTGGGATGGTGAAGAAAAATATTGAATATTTTTAGATGTAATATACCATAAGTAAATATGAATACGATGAATATGAACAATATTGAGCTTGATTATTTAATTTTTATTATTTGCATATGTATAAATTATTGGTCATTTATTTGTAGTTTCTTAACTTAGTTTCTTAGAGGTGAAGAAACCAAAATTTTGGTGATGGAGAAGAAGAAAAACATAGAAATTTTGTACATCTATTATACCATAATACAAAGAGATTATGCTTAATACAAATAACATTGAAATTGAATATTTTATTTTAGTGGTTACCCATGTAGATATAATTTATTTGTCATTCATTTATAGGCTTTTACTTTGTAGCTAACAAACGAAGAAACATGAAATTTGGTGATGGAGAAGAAACATATTGAATATATTTACATCTAACTTACAAAAATTCAATGTGAAAATGGTAAATATATATATATATATATATATATATATATATATATATATATATTTGAGCTTGATTATTTAATTTTAATTTTTACCTATATTATATAAAATATAAGTCATGGATTATAGTCTTTTAACTTTGTTTTTTAGTGGGGATAAACCAAAAATTTTGTGATGGAGTTGAAAAATAAAATATAATTAATTATTTACACCTACTATATTCTATTATGAATGGTGCTTAGTGATAAAAAAACCTAAGACTTTGGAATGGTGAAGAAAAAACCTAAAATATTTGTCATTTATTTATAGTCTTTTAACTCTGTGGCTAACTGACGAAGAAGCATGAAATTTGGTGATGGAGAAGAAATATATTGAATATATTTACATCTAATTACCATATTTCAATGTCAAAATGGTAAATATAAACAAATTTGAGCCTGATTATTTTATTTTAATTTTTTACCTATATTATATAAAATATAAATCATGGATTATAGTCTTTTAACTTTGTTTTTTGGTGAGGATAAACCTAAAATGTTGTGATGGAGTTTAAAAATAAAATATAATTAATTTTTTATACCTACTATAGTCTATTATGTTTGGTGCTTAGTCATAAAAAAATAAGACTTGAGGATGGTGAAGAAAAAATCTAAAATATTTTTCATTTATTTATAGTCTTTTAACTCTGTGGCTTACTGACGAAGAAGCATGAAATTTGGTGATGGAGAAGAAACATATTGAATATATTTACATCTAATTACCAAATTTCAATGTGAAAATGGTAAATATAAATAAATTTGAGCCTGATTATTTAATTTTAATTCTTACCTATATTATATAAAATATAAGTCATGGATTATAGTCTTTTAACTTTGTTTTTTGGTGTAGATAAACCTTAAATTTTTGATGGTGTTTAAAAATAAAATATAATTAATTTTTTATACCTTCTATAGTCTATTATGTTTGGTGCTTAGTCATAAAAAAACATAAGACTTTGGGATGGTGAAGGAAAAACCTAAAATATTTGTTATTTATTTATAGTCTTTTAACTCTGTGGCTTACGGACGAAGAAGCATGAACTTTTGTGATGGAGAAGAAACATATTGAATATATTTACATATAATTACCATATTTCAATGTGAAAATGGTAAATATAAATAAATTTAAGCCTGATTATTTAATTTTAATTCTTACCTATATTATATAAAATATAAGTCATGGATTATAGTCTTATAACTTTGTTTTTTGGTGGGGATAAACCAAAAATTTTGTGATGTAGTTAAAAATAAAATATAATTAATTTTTTATACCTACTATAGTCTATTATGTTTGGTGCTTAGTGATAAAAAAAAAACATAAGACTTTGGGATGGTGAAGAAAAAACCTAAAATATTTGTCATTTATTTATTTTCTTTTAACTCTGTGGCTTACTGACGAAGAAGCATGAAATTTGGTGATGAAGAAGAAACATATTGAATATATTTACATCTAATTTACCATAATTCAATAGGAAAAAGGAAAACATAAATTAATTTGAGCTTGATTATTTAATTTTAATTTTTACCTATATTATATAAAATATATGTCATGGATTAAAGTCTTTTAACATGGTTTTTTAGAGGGTAAAAAACTAAAATTTTGTGAGGGAGTTTAAAAATAAAATATAATTAATTTTTTATGCCTACTATAGTCTATTATGTTTGGTGCTTAGTGATAAAAAAACATAAGACTTTGGGATGGTGAAGAAAAAACCTAAAATATTTGTCATTTATTTATAGTCTTTTAACTCTGTGGCTTACTGACGCAGAAGCATGAAATTTGGTGATGGAGAAGAAACATATTAAATATATTTACATCTAATTACCATATTTCAATGTGAAAATGGTAAATATAAACAAATTTGAGCCTGATTATTTAATTTTAATTTTTACCTATATTATATAAAATATATGTCATGGATTAAAGTCTTTTAACTTTGTTTTTTGGTGGGGATAAACCTAAAATTTTGTGATGTAGTTTAAAAATAAAATATAATTAATTTTTTATACCTACTATAGTCTATTATGTTTGGTGCTTAGTGATAAAAAAACATAAGACTTTGGGATGGTGAAGAAAAAACCTAACATATTTGTCATTTATTTATAGTCTTTTAACTCTGTGGCTTACTGACGAAGAAGCCTGAAATTTGGTGATGGAGAAGAAACATATTGAATATATTTACATCTAATTTACCATAATTCAATGTGAAAAAGAAAAACATAAATTAATTTGAGCTTGATTATTTAATTTTAATTTTTACCTATATTATATAAAATATATGTCATGGATTAAAGTCTTTTAACATGGTTTTTTACAGGGTAAAAAACTAAAATATTGTGAGAGAGTTTAAAAATAAAATATAATTAATTTTTTATACCTACTATAGTCTATTATGTTTGGTGCTTAGTGATAAAAAAACATAAGACTTTGGGATGGTGAAGAAAAAACCTAAAATATTTGTCATTTATTTATAGTCTTTTAACTTTGTGGCTTACTGACGAAGAAGCATGAAATTTGGTGATGGAGAAGAAACATATTAAATATATTTACATCTAATTACCATATTTCAATGTGAAAATGGTAAATATAAACAAATTTGAGCCTGATTATTTAATTTTAATTTTTACCTATATTATATAAAATATAACTCATGGATTATAGTCTTTTAACTTTGTTTTTTGGTGGGGATAAACCTAAAATTTTGTGATAGAGTTTAAAAATAAAATATAATTAATTTTTTATACCTACTATAGTCTATTATGTTTGGTGCTTAGTGATAAAAAAACATAAGACTTTGGGATGGTGAAGAAAAAACCTAAAATATTTGTCATTTATTTATAGTCTTTTAACTCTGTGGCTTACTGACGAAGAAGCATGAAATTTGGTGATGGAGACGAAACATATTAAATATATTTACATCTAATTTACCATAATTCAATGTGAAAAATGGTAAATATAAATAAATTTGAGCCTGATTATTTAATTTTAATTCTTACCTATATTATATAAAATATAAGTCATGGATTATAGTCTTTTAACTTTGTTTTTGGTGGAGATAAACCTTAAATTTTTGATGGTGTTTAAAAATAAAATATAATTAATTTTTTATACCTTCTATAGTCTATTATGTTTGGTGCTTAGTCATAAAAAAACATAAGACTTTGGGATGGTGAAGGAAAAACCTAAAATATTTGTTATTTATTTATAGTCTTTTAACTCTGTGGCTTACGGACGAAGAAGCATGAACTTTTGTGATGGAGAAGAAACATATTGAATATATTTACATATAATTACCATATTTCAATGTGAAAATGGTAAATATAAATAAATTTAAGCCTGATTATTTAATTTTAATTCTTACCTATATTATATAAAATATAAGTCATGGATTATAGTCTTATAACTTTGTTTTTTGGTGGGGATAAACCAAAAATTTTGTGATGTAATTAAAAAATAAAATATAATTAATTTTTTACACCTACTATATTCTATTATGTTTAGTGCTTATTGATAAAAAAAACATAAGACTTTGGGATGGTGAAGAAAAAACCTAAAATATTTGTCATTTATTTATAGTCTTTTAACTCAGTGGCCCTACGGATGAAGAAACATGAAATTTGTGATGGAGAAGAAACATATTGAATATATTTACATCTAATTTACCATAATTCAATGTGAAAAAGGAAAACATAAATTAATTTGAGCTAGATTATTTAATTTTAATTTTTACCTATATTATATAAAATATATGTCATGGATTATAGTCTTTTTACATGGTTTTTTAGTGGGGAAAAACCTAAAATTTTCTGATGGAAAAGAAGAATAAAATATAATTAATTTTTTACATCTACTATAGTCTTTTATGTTTTTTGCTTAGTGATAAAGAAACCTAAAACTTTGGGATGGTGAAGAAAAATATGGAATATTATTAGATGTAATATACCATAAGTCAATGTGAATACGATGAATATGAACAATATTGAGCTTGATTATTTAATTTTTATTGTTGTGCATATGTATAAATTATGGGTCATTCATTTGTAGTATCTTAACTTAGTTTTTTAGAGGTGAAGAAACCAAAATTTTGGTGATGGAGAAGAAGAAAAACATAGAAATTTTTTACATCTATTATACCATATTACAATGAGATTATGGAGAATACAAATAACATTGAGATTGAATGTTTTATTTTAGTGATTTCCCATGTAGATATAATTTATTTGTCATTCATTTATAGGCTTTTAACTCTGTGGCTTACTGACGAAGAAACATGAAATTTGATGATGGAGAAGAAACATATTGAATATATTGACATCTAATTTACCATAATTCAATGTGAAAATGGTAAATATATATATATATATATATATATATATATATATATATATATAATATATATATATATATATATATATATATATATATATATATATATATATATATATATATATATATATATATATATATGTATATATATATATATATATATATATATATATATATATATATATATATATATATATATGAGCTTGATTATTTAATTTTAATTTTTACCTATATCATATAAAATATAAGTCATGGATTATAGTCTTTTAACTTTGTTTTTTAGTGGGGATAAACCCAAATTTTTGTGATGGAGTTGAAAAATAAAATATAATTAATTTTTTACACCTACTATATTCTATTATGTTTGGTGCTTAGTGATAAAAAAACCTAAGACTTTGAAATGGTGAAGAAAAAACCTAAAATATTTGTCATTTATTTATTGTATTTTAAGTGTGTGGCTTTTTGACGAAGAAGCATGAAATTTGGTGATGGAGAAGAAACATATTGAATATATTTATATCTAATTACCTTATTTCAATGTGAAAATGGTAAATATAAACAAATTTTAGCCTGATTATTTAATATTAATTCTTACCTATATTATATAACATATAAGTCATGGATTATAGTCTAATAACTTTGTTTTTTGGTGGGGATAAACCTAAAAAAATTTCATGGAGTCTAAAAATAAAATATAATTAATTTTTTATACCTACTATAGTCTATTATGTTTGTTGCTTAGTCATAAAAAAAACATAAGACTTTGGGATGGTGCAGAAAAAACCTAAAATATTTGTCATTTATTTATAGTCTTTTAACTCTGTGGCTTACGGACGAAGAAGCATGAAATTTGGTGATGGAGAAGAAACATATTGAATATATTTACATCTAATTACCATATTTCAATGTGAAAATGGTAAAAATTAATAAAATTGAGCCTGATTATTTAATTTTAACTCTTACCTATATTATATAAAATATAAGTCATGGATTATAGTCTTTTAACTTTGTTTTTTGGTGGGGATAAACCTAAACTTTTGTGATGGAGTTTAAAAATAAAATATAATTAATTTTTTATACCTACTATAGTCTATTATGTTTGGTGCTTAGTGATAAAAAAAACATAAGACTTTGGGATGGTGAAGAAAAAACCTAAAATATTTGTAATTTATTTATAGTCTTTTAACTCTGTGGCTTACGGGCGAAGAAGCATGAAATTTGTTGATAGAGAAGAAACTTGTTGAATATATTTACATCTAATTACCATATTTCAATATGAAAATGGTAATTATAAATAAATTTAAGCCTGATTATTTAATTTTATTTCTTACCTATATTATATAAAATATAAGTCATGGATTATAGTCTTTTAACTTTGTTTTTTGGTGGGGATAAACTTAAAATTTTGTGATGGAGTTTAAAAATAAAATATAATTAATTTTTTATACCTACTATAGTCTATTATGTTTGGTGCTTAGTCATAAAAAAAACATAAGACTTTGGGATGGTGAAGAAAAAACCTAAAATATTTGTCATTTATTTATAGTCTTTTTAATCTGTGGCTTACGAACGAAGAAGCGTGAAATTTGGTGATGGAGAAGAAACATATTGAATATATTTACATCTAATTTACCATAATTCAATGTGAAAAAGGAAAACATAAATTAATTTGAGCTTTATTATTTAATTTTAATTTTTACCTATATTATATAAAATATATGTCATGGATTATAGTCTTTTAACATGGTTTTTTAGTGGGGAAAAACCTAAAATTTTCTGATGGAAAAGAATAATAAAATATAATTAATTTTTTACATCTATTATAGTCTATTATGTTTGTCGATTAGTGATAAAGAAACCTAATATTTTGGGATGGTGAAGAAAAATATTGAATATTTTTAGATGTAATATACCATAAGTCAATGTGAATACGATGAATATGAACATTATTGAGCTTGATTATTTAATTTTTATTGTTGTGCATATGTATAAATTATGGGTCATTCATTTGTAGTCTCTTAACTTAGTTTCTTAGAGGTGAAGAAACCAAAATTTTGGTGATGGAGAAGAAGAAAAACATAGAAATTATTTAAATCTATTATACCATAATACAATGAGATTATGGTGAATACAAATAACATTGAGATTGAATGTTTTATTTTAGTGATTACCAATGTAGATATAATTTATTTGTCATTCATTTATAGGCTTTTAACTCTGTGGCTTACTAACGAAAAAAGATGAAATTGTGTGATGGAGAAGAAACATATTGAATATATTTACATCTAATTTACCAAAATTCAATATGAAAATGGTGTGTATATATATATATATATATATATATATATATATATATATATATATATATATATATATATATATATATATATATATATATATATATATATATATATATATATATATATATATATATATATATATATATATATATATATATATATATATATATATATATATATATATATATATATATATATATTTGAGCTTGATTATTTAATTTTAATTTTTACCTATATTATATAAAATATAAGTCATGGATTATAGTCTTTTAACTTTGTTTTTTAGTGGGGATAAACCAAAAATTTTGTGATGGAGTTGAAAAATAAAATATAATTAATTTTTTACACCCATTATATTCTATTATGTTTGGTGCTTAGTGATAAAAAAACCTAAGACTTTGAGATGGTGAAGAAAAAACCTAAAATATTTGTCATTTATTTATAGTCTTTTAACTCTGTGGCTTACTGACGAAGAAGCGTGAAATTTGGTGATGGAGAAGAAACATATTGAATATATTTACATCTAATTACCTTATTTCAATGTGAAAATGGTAAATATAAACAAATTTGAGCCTGATTATTTAATTTTAATTCTTACCTTTATTATATAAAATATAAGTCATGGATTATAGTCTAATAACTTTGTTTTTTGGTGGGGATAAACCTAAAAAATTTTCATGGAGTTTAAAAATAAAATATAATTAATTTTTTATACCTACTATAGTCTATTATGTTTGGTGCTTAGTCATAAAAAAACATAAGACTTTGGGATGGTGCAGAAAAAACTTAAAATATTTGTCATTTATTTATACTCTTTTAACTCTGTGGCTTACGGACGAAGAAGCATGAAATTTGGTGAAGGAGAAGAAACATATTGAATATATTTACATCTAATTACCATATTTCAATGTGAAAATGGTAAATATAAATAAATTTGAGCCTGATTATTTAATTTTAACTCTTACCTATATTATATAAAATATGAGTCATCGATTATAGTCTTTTGACTTTGTTTTTTGGTGGGGATAAACCTAAAATTTTGTGATGGAGTTGAAAAATAAAATATAATTAATTTTTTACACCTACTATATTCTATTATGTTTGGTGCTTAGTGATAAAAAAAACATAAGACTTTGGGATGGTGAAGAAAAAACCTAAAATATTTCTCATTTATTAATAGTCTTTTAACTCTGTGGCTTACTGACGAAGAAGCATGAAATTTGGTGATGGAGAAGAAATATATTGAATATATTTACATCTAATTACCATATTTCAATGTCAAAATGGTAAATATAAACAAATTTGAGCCTGATTATTTAATTTTAATTTTTACCTATATTTTATAAAATATAAATCATGGTTTATAATCTTTTAACTTAGTTTTTTGGTGGGGATAAACCTAAAATTTTGTGATGGAGTTTTAAAATAAAATATAATTAATTTTGTATACCTACTATAGTCTATTATGTTTGGTGCTTAGTAATAAAAAAATATAAGACTTTGGGATGGTGAAGAAAAAACCTAAAATAGTTTTCATTTATTTATAGTCTTTTAACTCTGTGGCTTACTGACGAAGAAGCATGAAATTTGGTGATGGAGAAGAAACATATTGAATATATTTACATCTAATTACCATATTTCAATGTGAAAATGGTAAATATATATAAATTTGAGCCTGATTATTTAATTTTAACTCTTACCTATATTATATAAAATATAAGTCATGGATTATAGTCTTTTAACTTTGTTTTTTGGTGGGGATAAACCTAAACTTTTGTGATGGAGTTTAAAAATAAAATATAATTAATTTTTTATACCTACTATATTCTATTATGTTTGGTGCTTAGTGATAAAAAAAAACCTAATACTTTGGGATGGTGAAGAAAAAACCTAAAATATTTTTCATTTATTTATAGTCTTTTAACTCTGTGGCTTATTGACGAAGAAGCATGAAATTTGGTGATGGAGAAGAAACATATTGAATATATTTACATCTAATTACCTTATTTCAATGTGAAAATGGTAAATATACACAAATCTGAGCCTGATTATTTAACTTTTATTCTTACCTATATTATATAAAATATAAGTCATGGATTATAGTCTAATAACTTTGTTTTTTGGTGGGGATAAACCTAAAAAAATTTCATGGAATTTAAAAATAAAATATAATTAATTTTTTCTAAATACTATAGTCCATTATGTTTGGTGCTTAGTGATACAAAAAACATAAGACTTTGGGATGGTGCAGAAAAAACCTAAAATATTTGTCATTTATTTATAGTCTTTTAACTATTTGGCTTACGGACGAAGAAGCATGAAATTTGTTGATGGAGAAGAAACATATTGAATATATTTACATCTAATTACCATATTTCAATGTGAAAATGGTAAATATAAATAAATTTGATCCTGATTATTTAATTTTAACTCTTACCTATATTATATAAAATATAAGTCATGGATTATAGTCTTTTAACTTTGTTTTTTGGTGGGGATAAACCTAAAGTTTTGTGATAGAGTTGAAAAATAAAATATAATTAATTTTTTACACCTACTATATTCTATTATGTTTGGTGCTTAGTGATAAAAAAATATAAGTCTTTGGGATGGTGAAGAAAAAACCTAAAATATTTTTCATTTATTAATAGTCTTTTAACTCTGTGGCTTACTGACGAAGAAGCATGAAATTTGGTGATGGAGAAGAAATATATTGAATATATTTACATCTAATTACCATATTTCAATGTCAAAATGGTAAATATAAACAAACTTGAGCCTGATTATTTAATTTTAATTTTTACCTATATTATATAAAATATAAGTCATGGATTATAGTCTTTTAACTTTGTTTTTTGGTGGGGATAAACCTAAACTTTTGTGATGGAGTTTAAAAATAAAATATAATTAATTTTTTATACCTACTATAGTCTATTATGTTTGGTGCTTAGTCATAAAAAAAACATAAGACTTTGGGATGGTGAAGAAAAAACCTAAAATATTTGTAATTTATTTATAGTCTTTTAACTCTGTGGCTTACGGGCGAAGAAGCATGAAATTTGTTGATAGAGAAGAAACTTGTTGAATATATTTACATCTAATTACCATATTTCAATATGAAAATGGTAATTATAAATAAATTTAAGCCTGATTATTTAATTTTATTTCTTACCTATATTATATAAAATATAAGTCATGGATTATAGTCTTTTAACTTTGTTTTTTGGTGGGGATAAACTTAAAATTTTGTGATGGAGTTTAAAAATAAAATATAATTAATTTTTTATACCTACTATAGTCTATTATGTTTGGTGCTTAGTCATAAAAAAAACATAAGACTTTGGGATGGTGAAGAAAAAACCTAAAATATTTGTCATTTATTTATAGTCTTTTAAATTTGTGGCTTAGGGACGAAGAAGCATGAAATTTGGTGATGGAGAAGAAACATATTGAATATATTTACATCTAATTTACCATAATTCAATGTGAAAAAGGAAAACACAAAATTAATTTGAGCTTTATTATTTAATTTTAATTTTTACCTATATTATATAAAATATATGCCATGGATTATAGTCTTTTAACATGGTTTTTTAGTGGGGAAAAACCTAAAATTTTCTGATGGAAAAGAATAATAAAATATAATTAATTTTTTACATCTACTATAGTCTATTATGTTTGTCGATTAGTGATAAAGAAACCTAATACTTTGGGATGGTGAAGAAAAATATTGAATATTTTTAGATGTAATATACCATAAGTCAATGTGAATACGATGAATATGAACATTATTGAGCTTGATTATTTAATTTTTATTGTTGTGCATATGTATAAATTATGGGTCATTCATTTGTAGTCTCTTAACTTAGTTTCTTAGAGGTGAAGAAACCAAAATTTTGGTGATGGAGAAGAAGAAAAACATAGAAATTATTTAAATCTATTATACCATAATACAATGAGATTATGGTGAATACAAATAACATTGAGATTGAATGTTTTATTTTAGTGATTACCCATGTAGATATAATTTATTTGTCATTCATTTATAGGCTTTTAACTCTGTGTCTTACTGACGAAAAAACATGAAATTGTGTGATGGAGAAGAAACATATTGAATATATTTACATCTAATTTACCAAAATTCAATATGAAAATGGTATATATATATATATATATATATATATATATATATATATATATATATATATATATATATATATATATATATATATATATATATATATATATATATATATATATATATATATATATATATATATATATATATATATATATATATATATATATATATATATATATATATATATATATATATATATATATATATATATATATATATATATATATATATATATATATATATATATATATATATATATATATATATATATATATATTTGAGCTTGATTATTTAATTTTAATTTTTACCTATATTATATAAAATATAAGTCATGGATTATAGTCTTTTAACTTTGTTTTTTAGTGGGGATAAACTAAAAATTTTGTGATGGAGTTGAAAAATAAAATATAATTAATTTTTTACACCCACTATATTCTATTATGTTTGGTGCTTAGTGATAAAAAAAACCTAAGACTTTGGGATGGTGAAGAAAAAACCTAAAATATTTGTCATTTATTTATAGTCTTTTAACTCTGTGTCTTATTGACGAAGAAGCATGAAATTTGGTGATGGAGAAGAAACATATTGAATATATTTACATCTAATTTACTTATTTCAATGTGAAAATGGTAAATATAAACAAATTTGAGCCTGATTATTTAATTTTTATTCTTACTTATATTATATAAAATATAAGTCATGGATTATAGTCTAATAACTTTGTTTTTTGGTGGGGATAAACCTAAAAAAATTTCATGGAGTTTAAAAATAATATATAATTAATTTTTTATAAATACTATAGTCCATTATGTTTGGTGCTTAGTGATACAAAAAACATAAGACTTTGGGATGGTGCAGAAAAAACCTAAAATATTTGTCATTTATTTATAGTCTTTGAACTCTGTGGCTTACTGTTGCACCCTAAAATTTGCTCAACCTTCTTCACTTGGTTTATGTTTCAATTACATTAGCATTTGCATATAGAGTCATGTACATAGTCTAATCATCTGCATAGCATAGCATAGCATAGCAAGTCATCCAACAAGGGGCCAAGTACTATTCTCATCTCTATGAGCCTATCAAGAGGTTATTATTCAAATTCAAGCATATCCAAGTCATCAGAAAAGAAATTGAAATCTAAGAAGTTAGTGGATCAAGCAGTGGATCTCTCTCCTATCTTGAGTGTATTTGAAGATCACCAAAGAAGGTGTGAGCTGTGAATTGAAGGCATGGAGGGTATACAGACATCATGGAGGACTTAGAAAGTCATTTGGAGAAGGAGGGAAGTCATTGATATGATCACAAGAGTTGCAGTTGAAGACAGTCAACTAGGGTTTCATCTGGGTCAACCCTGGGTCAACCCTAGGTCAAATGATTGATTGAAAGGCATCAAGGTCTATTGGAGAGGTGTGGGGTTCATCATTTGAAATGGGAATAAGGATATGGTGATGTGCCAAGAATAAATCAAGAGAAATCAAGGAGAAGAGGAGTTTCTAAATTAGGGTTTCTGTGTAAAATCCCCTGATTTAGGTCAAACTTCCAAGCAAGATAAGTCAAAATGCAAGATTCAAATGGATCCTTGGCCAACATGAAACTTGTAGAGGATCTCAAGACCTTTAATTTGAGTGGTGGAAGACATCAAGGAGATTTATAGAACTCAAGTTATGGTCCTTGAAAGTTACAGGTCATCTGAGGTATCTGAAATTTTGTCTGTGAAAGTTACTTGTCTTCCAAGCAACTTTTATCTCTCAAGGTGATTTCAAATGAATTTCTGGTCAACATAAGAGTTGTTCCTTATTGTCTTAGATTTCTATAAAGGTATGGTATGCCTTCATATGATTTGTGTAACTCTACTTATAGTCTTGGCAAGCAAAGGGTATTTTGGTCATTTGAGAATTACAGGTCATTTCAAGCCTATGCCCAAAACTCATACAAGGAAGCTTCAAATGAAAAACTTCACAACATAAAACTTGCTCCAAGTGACATTTTGAGTCTAGAAAAGTGATCATGAAATATTGTAAAGGCTCATAGCTCAAGGTTTCAAATTTGGTGAATTTAATGAATAAAAAGTGACCTAAAATTGAGATTTTTCATAATTTGGCCAAATGAGATGAAATTATAGGTCATTTTGATTGGAAAAAATGTTTTAAGAACATTGGCAAAAGTAGATTTTTGAGTTTGGTTCAAAATTTGGAAGTTATGCTTGGTTACTTATGTATGAAGTAACATAATCCAAAATTCAAGGAAAGTGTGCATGGGAAGTTTCTACAAAGTTCTAGGGCTTTCTAATCTCAGCTATATATTGGATTGAGTAACTTCATGCCATGGTTGGTGATTCATTTTGTTCAAAATACCAAGTTACACTTCATTCTTCCACTTTGCAAAATCACTTCAAACTCCATCAAATCTCCATCAATTTCCAAATTTCTTGATCTGATCATCATCAACATCTTTCATAGATCACATTTCCATCAAGATTTGGCTCAATTGAGGTAGAACTCGTGCTATCCAACTTCATCATCCAAGGAGCAAGAACATTGTGATTGCAAGATTCAAGGCATTGGAGCAAGATCTACTGCATACAGAACCAAGAAGCAAGTATATTGAGCAAGTTCAGAGCATTGCAAGCATTGGATCCAGAGAATTCTACAACTGTTTTCATCATTTACACCAGGTTGGTTTTCTCATATAATTGGTTAGATTAGTTAGAATGTTAGAGAATTTTAGGGTTAGAACTGTTAGGTTAGGTTAGATGATGGAATTCAGAAAGTTTGAGAAGGTTTCATGGAGGTTACCAATGGTGCACAAAATCTGTTGTGGCTTAGAATTCTTAGATTGAAGCATGATAATATTAGATGAATAGCTCAGAATGATCAGTGTAATGTGTAGATCGTGTTAGGGTAATAATTAGAAGGAATCCTCATGGTTGATGTCAGTACATAATGGTGGAACCTATGGCTTCTACCTATCGGGTTTGACATTTGAGTGAGTTTTAGAGAAAGATGATGCCATGGCTGTGTAGAGGGAAGAAAATGGATAGTTTTTGGTTTTACATCGTGTGATTTCATTGAGGTTTGAGGGAGAACAGAGCTGTTGAAAATTCGTGCATGGAGAGGTTATTTCTGAACCTAGGGTTTCTAGAGGTAGACGATGGTGCATGGCCGTAGGATCGTGAGGTGGACTTTGACTTGCAATCTGATCTAAGGGCCACGATTCAAAGATAAAACGGAGGGAAGTTCCAAAGGTGAAACGATGCGTTTCACTTAAAATCTGACCCTGGGCTCAATGATCCCTTGCTATTGACACCCCCGTTCACGCAGGCCCAAACCAAATGAACTGATTTTCTTACTCTTTGCACCTCTTTTGTTTTTTATTTTCTTTTTGAATTTTCTAAGTAGCTGGGCCCAGACGCGCCTTGCTAGGCGCACCCCCCAGTCTGGGCCCATTGTTTTTTTCCAATGCTTTTAAATACTTGTTGCACCCCTCATCTCATTTAATTCATTTTTAATTTCTTTCAATTCTTTTAATTCTTCAAAAAATCATAAATAATTGAAAATTGCATGTTTTTAATTGGTTGTTTTTGCATATTTTTCATATTTTTGTTAAGAAAATTATCATACAAAAAAATTAGCATTTCATTTTATTTTCATATTTTTAGTATATTTTTCTTTTAAATAGGTTTAAATAATGTGTAGTTTAATGCATGATATTGATGATTTTGGTTTGGTTAGATGCTTTAACATTTTTGATCCATTCTTTTTAGGGTGATGAGCATAGAACTTTAGCTTGTATATAAAATTTAATTCATAATTTTAGGATTTAATTTTAGATGATTTGTTTAGATGTGATTAGAAGAACCAAAACTAGGGTTTAGGAGATAACATAGGTGTGATGAATCATTTCTTTTAGGAGTTGTAGTTTGAATCTTTGGGGTATGGGACTATAGGGGTTATGGGTAGCTAATAGATCCCTTAGAAATTACTAGGTTTCCCCTATTCTACTATTACTATTAGTATACTGCTTGTATTTGCTTGACTATGTGCTGTGCCTTCTCTAGGGTTATTTCATTTGTCTGTGTGAGGTATTGGGTTTGCTTAGGGATTGGGAGAGCTGAAGACTGTGATGAGGACTATTGAAGATCAAAGAGATTGAAGACCAACTTCCAGAGTTGATGAGGAGAGCATCTTGCTAGCAGCTGTTGAGGGTTATAGAGTTTAGGAGCTAGGCAGAGCTCTAGAGTAGAAAACTTGATTCACAAACATGGAAGGCCTTGTCTGCCTCCATCCTTTCTCTATGATTCAAAGTCTTTTTCAAATATCCACCTCCTTCCTTTGGAAGGATTAGTGAATGCATCTGAAAGATAGAACTTTTGAGAGAAAATTGTCTGTATCATGTTAATAGTCAGTGAGCCACCCTTGGTAGGCAATTGACTGTTTAACATCCATTCTATCTTGTTGACTGATATTCATCTTGGAGATTGAGACTTGAAGAAAAGCCATTGCAGACTGATGATAGAGACCTTGACTGAAGGCTTGAAGACTGATGACAAAGACTTTGCTTGAAGGATTGAAGATGAAGACTGAGGCTTGCTTGAAGCTTGAGGACAGATGGAGATGACTTGAAGACAGGTGTTGATGAGACTGTTGTGGCTGTTTACTTTTGCTGTTTATGATTCTTGATGTATTGATTGGGTTTCCCTGACTGTATTGTTTGTTGTTTACCCTGTTAGGTTGAAAGTGAATTCTGTTCACCTTTGCCTATTGTTTTCTAGGTTCGAGGTTGAGTGGGACTCCCTTGCCTCGCTTGTATTGTTGCATCCATGCATTTTACTGCTTTATTGTATATATGCTCTTGTTTCTGTTTCCGTCTATCCCTTAGGATCTCTGTTTCTCTCTGCGCAAGAGAGGAGCATGATAGACATTAGGTCTTAACCCATGCATGATAACATTAGGTTAGTTTGATTCCCTTTTCAACCATAGGATTAGAGTTATGTCTCTTCTTTCTCAAAACAAACAGAAAAACACAATAAGATTTCAAACACAATAAAAGACACTTCTTCCGTAAAAGAATGTGAACTCATCAAAACGTCATTTTTGTCCGCTTGGACCAATAATCTGAAAAACTCTTTTTTTTAGAAGGAGATAAAAACAATCAAGACAGACTTGTGTTGTACGTGGCCCGAACTACGTTTGCTCTGATCTTTCATGCTGTATGAAAGTACGTAGGCATAGGATGCGATATCCTAGCGAGCAACCTTCCCCTCCTTTCCCGTAGGTAGGCGAACTACGTTGACTCTGATTTCTCGTCCCAGACGGGAATACGTAGGCATAAAGTGCGATACTTTGCCGAGTCATTTTCTTTTCTTTTAACCCCACACCTTTAGTTTAGATAGAAATAACAATCCATACCCGAAACAAGCGTGGATCCCGTCGAGTACGACGGACGTGAGGGGTGCTCATACCTTCCCCTTGCATAACCGACTCCCAAATCCAGGTTTTGGTTGCGATGACCATACCTTTCCCCGTTTTGCGGTAGGTTTACCTCGAGCATTTCCTTTCCCTCCGTTGGGATAAATAACGCACGGTGGCGACTCTTCTGTTCAGCCGGCACCGATTTTCGCAGTAGCGACAGCTGGCGACTCTGCTGGGGATCGAGTTCTTTGGCTGCTAAGGACCGCGATAGTTCCTTATGCATTTGGGATCCAACGTCCCTTAAGAGAGTCAATCCTAGCGCTTGTTTTCCCGTCGAGGATTTTGTATGGATTTATATTTCTGCCATTTACTTTCAGCATTATATTATTGTTATTATTGCTGTATTGGGGTGTGACGGGTGTTCTATGATTGAGAGATAAGCCGGACCTGGGCTTGAGTGCACCTAGAATTAGAGTAGAAATTAGTGGGCGCGTGCCGGCTTTGCTTGCATTAGTGTCCCACGAAATCTACACTCGGACGAGGTTCTTCTGGTTGACTTCTTTTTCTACCCTTTGGGTCGAAGGGGTTGTTGGTTAGTTGAATTGTCGACTCCGGGGACCGCTCATTTGGAAGTTGGCTAAGTGAGGCCTCTTTAGGATTTGATGATGCCACTCCTTCTGGGAATCGTATCATCAACCCTGAAAGTCTGTGACGCCGACGACCGCATAGGATGCCATACCTTTGTCAGTTGCTAGGACACCTACCTGTGAGAGGGTTTTGGGGTTATGCAGGTAACTAGACTTTCAGATACCGGTTATTTCTTGATCTGAGATCCTGGATATTTATGGACAGTTGTGAGATCTGTCAGAGACCAGTTGGAGTTGTGATATGGGGTCTATCAGAGACCAGTTGGAGTTATGATATGGGGTCTATCAGAGACCAGTGTTGGAGCTCTGTTTTGGGTCTACCAGAGACCAGTGTTGGAGGAATTCTGGAGGATCTATCTGAGACTTTTTGATATGGTCTTTTCAGGATTGAAGATCAGTGCCCGCACCGATACTCCACTCGCACCAACTGTCGAAGAATCATGGATCAAATGCAGAATGAGATGCAAGATATGCGTGAGAAGCTGGCGCTCTTCATGCAGACAATGGAGACTATTGCGAAAGGGCAGGAGAATTTGCAAGCCTTGGTGCAGCCTCTGTTGGTCAAGAATGCTGGGCATGGCAATGAGGATCATCAGTCTGTGCGAGTCGACACTGTTCATGGGGATGGTACTCCCACACCAGTGGCTCCACCTGTAGTCAACATACCTGCTGTTAATGTCAACAACGGCGCTGCTGCCGGGAATGGTAACGTTGGAATGGGGAACGAGACTATCGTTAACAATGTTGGGCTTGGAGATGTTAACCCGGGTGATAATATGGGAGGCAACGGCTTCGGTAATGCTGGATTTGGCTTCAATGACCAGGGGTTCGATAATACTGGGAAGTACGGTTTCAATGCTCAAGGCTTCGGGCAGGACGGATATGGTATGACTAATCAGGGTTACGGTGGATTCGGAAATGGAAATGGCGCTGGGTTAATGACTTTTGGACCTGCTGGAGTCGCTCCGGGGTACGGCAACAGGGGGCGAGGCCCGGTAATGAATCAGATTAGAGCTGGCCGTAACAATGGATACGATGGATATGGAGCTGGGAATGGTAACTGGCAGGAAGACCAGCAAGAGGACGCTTTCTCCGGTGGAGGTTTCGAAGGGCCGATGGATGACTCTCAGAGGATCAGAATGCTAGAGGAGCAGATGAGGGGGGTCGTGAATTAAAGTGCTGTGGGCTTAGATATGTCAACAATGGGTCTGGTGCCTGGCTTGAGGGTGCCAATCAAATTCAAAGCTCCTACATTTGACAAGTATAAGGGGGACACCTGTCCGAAGGTGCACGTGCGGTCATATTACAGAAGGATGTCGGCGTATTCTAATGATGAGAGGATGCTAATGCACTTCTTTCAAGATAGCTTGTCTGGTCCTTCCCTCGAGTGGTATATGGGATTGGAGCCAACTCATATAAAGACATGGAAGCAGCTGGCAGAAGCATTTGTAGCTCACTATAAGTATAACAGCGACTTGGCACCCAACCGGGTCCAATTGCAGGGGTTGTCCCAGAAGAAGGGTGAGAGCTTCAAAGAGTATGCGCAGAGATGGCGCGACATGGCTGCTAGGGTCCATCCTCCTTTAGAGGACAAGGAAATGAATGACATGTTCATAGGAACATTCACCGGCATGTTTTATGACAAGTTGTTTCACACTTCTTTGGGCAGTTTCTCAGACTTAATCCTGATGGGAGAAAAGATTGTAAGCAACATTAAACAGGGAAGATTCCAAGCTGAGGAATCTACTGCATCTGGCAGTAACAGAAAGGCTTTTGGTGGGCGCCGTCAAGGCGATGCAAGCGCAGTGTTTGGGGGCCGAGGCCGAGGCCGGGGCAGAGGTCGAAACCAGTATAATCAGCCGTAGCAGGTGGCAAGCGTTACTATTCCGTTTCAGCAACAACCATTTCAACAACAACAACAACAGCAACAACAGCCACAGCAAGGGGCACAGCCTGCCCAGCGTAGATTCCAGGGGGGCAAACCAAGGAGGGTGTTTGAAAAGCCTCCTTCGACGTATGCAGATTTGCTATAGACGTTATTGGGTTTGAACTTAGTGGAGAAGAGAACTCTGGCACCAATAACAGGCACTCCTCCGTATGGTTATGATGCAAGCAGGCACTGTGAATTCCATTCCGGGGCTCCGGGCCACGATGTAGAGGGTTGCCATGCGTTCAAGCATGTCGTGCAGGATCTATTGGATAGTAAGGCTATCAATTTTGGAACGGCGGGTCCGAATATAGTGCAGAAGCCCATGCCCAACCATGGGGCAAACGCCATTTTAACGGAGGAGGATTTGAATTTGATTATGCATGTTGATGACCTCAAGACACCGTTGTGTGAAATAAAGAGCCGATTATTGCAAGGTGGTGTGTATCCTGGATGTGACGAGTATTGTTTAGAGTGCTGGACCCTAGCTGGGGGTTGTGATGACTTAAAGAAAGGTATTCAGGCTTTAATCGATGGGGGCACATTGCAATTTGACCGAGCAGCAATTGAAGAACCTGCAGGGGTATTAGCAGACAAGCAAAGTGATGTGGCTACTGTGACGACTCCTCGAAAAACGATCACCATAACGGCACCGACCCAGCGACCACCGATCACCATCACCAAGGCAGGACCAATCCCGTACGAAAGCACCAAGGCAGTCCCCTGGTCCTATGGGCTGGAAGTGTATTGTGATGGGGTGAAGATTGATGTCAACAAGCAGCCAGCTGAGACTGTAGATAACGTTGTCGGTACCGGAGGTATGACAAGGAGTGGGAGGATCTTCATATCGCCTGAGGTAGAGGCTGAAAGATTGGCAAAGGGGAAAGGAAAGATGAATGAAGTTGTCCCAGTGCAGGGGAATGACAAAGAAACGGCATCGAAGGATGTGGAAGAGTTCATGCGCTTGATTCGTAAAAGTGATTATAAGATTGTTGAGCATCTGCAACAGACGCCGTCAAAGATATCTATACTGTCGTTGCTATTGTGTTCTGAAGCTCACAGAAATGCATTGCTGAAAGTCCTGGATACTTCCTTCGTACCCCAAGATGTTTCCGTGAATCAGCTGGAGGGAGTGTTGGCACATGTGAACGCAGGCCATAGCTTGGGCTTTACAGACTTTGATTTGACCCCAAAGGGGAGAGAGCATAATATGGTGTTGCACATCTCTGTGGAGTGTAGAGGATCAGTCATGTCTCATGTGTTGGTCGATAGTCTCATGTGTTGGTCGATACCGGATCATCCTTAAACGTGCTGCCCAAGAAAGCGATGATGAAACTAGATGTCATAGGAATATTGTGCACACCCAGTGACTTGGTGGTCAGGGCATTCGATGGTACACGAAGAACAGTTTTTGGATCTATAACATTACCTCTACAGGTGGGGCCGGAGGTTTTCGCGACTGAATTTTATATCATGGACATCCAGCCTGCATACAGTTTCCTCCTCGGACGACCCTGGATTCATGGTGTCGGGGCAGTCACGTCTACCTGCATCAAAAGCTGAAATACATGGTGGGCGACAGCGTGGTCACAGTCTGTGGGGAAGAAGATATACTGGTCAGCCATTTGTCATCATTTAAGTATGTGGAGGTCGATGGAGAGATTCACGAAACACCCTGTCAGGCATTTGAAGGGTTGCGCATCAAAGACAAAGGTCCCGGGCCGAGCAAAGTGTCAGAGGTAGCCGTCTCGTCATATAAGGAAGCTCAAGCTCTAGTAGAGGCTGGTGAGACAAAGGGCTGGGCAAAGTGCTGGATATTCCCGTGAAGACGGACCGGTTTGGGCTGGGATATCAACCGTCGTCATCAACACCTGCTGTGGGGGCACCCCGTTTCAGAGGACCAATAACCATCACTGCTAGTGGAGTATGTCACGAGACCATCAATGCTGCTTCAGAGTCTGACGAAGGAGACAGCGATTGCGACATGGACGCCTGGATTCAGCCGAGCGTGCCAGGACAAGGATTATGCAATTGGTCTATTCAGGAGATCGTTCCTGTGACTCTTAAATAGTAATACTTTGTTTTTTAATTGTTGAACAATCTGGTGTCTTGCCCGGGGCATCATGATTTGCTTAGGGCTGTGCTGTTATGAACATTGCGTGTTTATCATTAAATAAAAGGCGTTTTTTCATGTACAAATATTGCGATCTCTGTTTTTCTTGTTTTGTATTTTACAATAAAATGGCAACGTGGTTATTCGCTTTATACGCATTTTGAAGCATTTAACCATTCCTTTTGCAGGACAACATTTTCAGATGACATCATTGAACCACCTATGACTCGTCTCGACTTTGAACACCCGGTATTTCAGGCCGAAGAAGAGATTGTTGAAGATGGGATGTTCCCGAAGAATTGTCTTGGTTGGTGAAGCAAGAAGAACGAGTCATTCTGCCTCATGAGGAGGTCATCGAAATCATTAACCTGGGGTCGGAAGGGGTTGAAAAGAATATCTGTATAGGAGCCGCGCTGCAGAACGACGTCAAGCGAAGACTGGTTGAAATGCTCAGAGAGTATAGTGATGTGTTCGCTTGGTCGTATGAAGACATGCCTGGGCTTGATACAGATATGATTGTGCACCGTCTGCCGTGAAAGAAGAATGTCCGCCGGTCAAGCAAAAGCTTCGCAGAACTAGACCCGATATGGCAGTGAAAATTAAAGAGGAGGTTCAAAAACAGTGGGATGCTGGTTTCCTAGCTGTAACAAAATATCCCTCATGGGTCGCTAATATTGTACCAGTGCCAAAGAAAGACGGTAAGGTGAGGATGTGCGTGGATTACCGTGATTTAAATAAAGCGAGCCCGAAAGATGATTTTCCGCTTCCTCATATCGATGTGCTAGTTGACAACACTGCTCAATTCTTCGTATTCTCCTTCAATGGATGGTTTCTCGGGCTATAATCAGATTAAAATGGCGCCAGAGGACATGGAGAAGACTACTTCATCACGCCTTGGGGAACATTTTGTTACAAAGTGATGCCCTTCGGATTGAAGAACGCTGGGGCAACGTATCAGCGTGCAATGACGACTCTTTTCATGATATGATGCATAAAGAGATCGAAGTTTATATTGACGATATGATTACCAAATCCCAGACGGAGGAAGAGCATTTGGTGAATCTGCTGAAGTTATTCAAAAGGCTAGGAAGTTCAGGCTGATACTGAACCCTAACAAGTGCACATTCGGGGTGAGATCGGGTAAACTGCTGGGGTTTATCGTGAGTGAAAAAGGAATAGAGGTTGGTCCTGCAAAAATAAAAGCAATACAAGAGATGCCGACGCCTAAAACAGAGAAAGAGGTGCGCGGGTTTTTAGGGAGGTTGAACTACATCGCTCGGTTCATATCTCACCTAACTGCTACATGTGAACCATTGTTCAAGCTGTTAAAGAAAGACCAGGCGGTAACGTGGAACGAAAATTGTCAAAAGGCGTTTGATAAAATAAAGCAGTATTTGCAGGAGCCTCCTATTTTGATACCCAAGTGGCAGGGAGACCCTTGATTATGTATTTGACAGTTCTTGAGGGAAGTATGGGTTGTGTTCTCGGTCAACACGACGAGACAGGAAGAAAAGAGCATGCGATCTACTACTTGAGTAAGGAATTTACCGAATGTGAATCTCGATATTCAATGCTTGAAAAAACTTGTTGCGCGCTAGCCTGGGCCGCCAAGTGTTTGAGGCAATACATGCTGAATCATACAACCATGCTCATATCGAAGATGGATCCTATCAAATATGTATTCGAAAAGCAGGCATTATCAGGAAGAATTGCCCGGTGTCAGATGGTCTTGACTGAATATGACATCCAGTATGTCTCGCAAAAGGCTATAAAGGGGAGTGTATTGTCTGAGTATCTGGCAGAGCAACCTATTGAAGATTACCAATTGATGAGGTTTGATTTTCCTGACGAGGATATCATGCACCTAAAGATGAAAGATTGCGAAGAGTCGTTGCCAGACGAAGGACCAGAATTGGGTTCCAAATGGAAGTTGATCTTTGACGGAGCTGTAACGCTTACGGTAGCGGAATAGGGGCAATCATCACTACTCCACACGGGTCGCACATCCCGTTTACTGCTCGATTGACCTTTCCAGTTACCAATAATGAAGCTGAATACGAAGCTTGTGTCATGGGGCTTGAAGAAGCCATTGATTTGCGAATCAAACATCTGGACGTATACGGAGACTCAGCTCTGGTGGTGAATCAAATCAAAGGGGAATGGGAGACACGTCAGCCTAATTTGATACCTTACATGAATTACGCAAGGAGATTGTTACCTTTCTTTGACAAGGTTGAATTGCATCATGTACCGCGAGCAGAGAATCAGATGGCTGACGCCCTGGCCACTTTGTCTTCCATGTACAAAGTCAACTTCTGGAATGAGGCTCCCAGAATTATCATCTCTCGGCTTGACAGACCTGCCTTCGTGTTTGCTATTGATGAAGCATCTGACGACAAACCGTGGTATTTTGATATCCTTAATTTCCTGAAGAACAAAGAGTATCCGGCTGGGGCATCTAGTCAAGATCAGAAGACTCTCAGGAGATTAGCGGGAAATTTCTACTTGAATCCGGACGGTGTCTTATACAGAAGAAATCACGACTCGGTGCTGCTGCGTTGCGTAGATGAAAAAGAGGCAAAGCTGCTCATGGAGGAAATACATGAGGGTACATTTGGTCATTTGAGAATTACAGGTCATTTCAAGCCTATGCCCAAAACTCATACAAGGAAGCTTCAAATGAAAAACTTCACAACATCAAACTTGCTCCAAGTGACATTTTGAGTCTAGAAAAGTGATCATGAAAGATTGTAAAGGCTCATAGCTCAAGGTTTCAATTTTAGTGAATTTAATGAATAAAAAGTGACCTAAAATTGAGATTTTTCATAATTTGGCCAAATGAGATGAAATTATAGGTCATTTTGATTGGAAAAAATGTTTTAAGAACATTGGCAAAAGTAGATTTTTGAGTTTGGTTCAAAATTTGGAAGTTATGCTTGGTTACTTATGTATGAAGTAACATAATCCAAAATTCAAGGAAAGTGTGCATGGGAAGTTTCTACAAAGTTCTAGGGCTTTCTAATCTCAGCTATATATTGGATTGAGTAACTTCATGCCATGGTTGGTGATTCATTTTGTTCAAAATACCAAGTTACACTTCATTCTTCCACTTGCAAAATCACTTCAAACTCCATCAAATCTCCATCAATTTCCAAATTTCTTGATCTGATCATCATCAACATCTTTCATAGATCACATTTCCATCAAGATTTGGCTCAATTGAGGTAGAACTCGTGCTATCCAACTTCATCATCCAAGGAGCAAGAACATTGTGATTGCAAGATTCAAGGCATTGGAGCAAGATCTACTGCATACAGAACCAAGAAGCAAGTATATTGAGCAAGTTCAGAGCATTGCAAGCATTGGAATCCAGAGAATTCTACAACTGTTTTCATCATTTACACCAGGTTGGTTTTCTCATCGAATTGGTTAGATTAGTTAGAATGTTAGAGAATTTTAGGGTTAGAACTGTTAGGTTAGGTTAGATGATGGAATTCAGAAAGTTTGAGAAGGTTTCATGGAGGTTACCAATGGTGCACAAAATCTGTTGTGGCTTAGAATTCTTAGATTGAAGCATGATAATATTAGATGAATAGCTCAGAATGATCAGTGTAATGTGTAGATCGTGTTAGGGTAATAATTAGAAGGAATCCTCATGGTTGATGTCAGTACATAATGGTGGAACCTATGGCTTCTACCTATCGGGTTTGACATTTGAGTGAGTTTTAGAGAAAGATGATGCCATGGCTGTGTAGAGGGAAGAAAATGGATCGTTTTTGGTTTTTACATCGTGTGATTTCATTGAGGTTTGAGGGAGAACAGAGCTGTTGAAAATTCGTGCATGGAGAGGTTATTTCTGAACCTAGGGTTTCTAGAGGTAGACGATGGTGCATGGCCGTAGGATCGTGAGGTGGACTTTGACTTGCAATCTGATCTAAGGGCCACGATTCAAAGATAAAACGGAGGAAGTTCCAAAGGTGAAACGATGCGTTTCACTTAAAATCTGACCCTGGGCTCAATGATCCCTTGCTATTGACACCCCCGTTCACGCAGGCCCAAACCAAATGAACTGATTTTCTTACTCTTTGCACCATCTTTGTTTTTTATTTTCTTTTTGAATTTTCTGAGTAGCTGGGGCCCAGACGCGCCTTGCTAGGCGCACCCCCCAGTCTGGGCCCATTGTTTTTTTCCAATGCTTTTAAATACTTGTTGCACCCCTCATCTCATTTAATTCATTTTTAATTTCTTTCAATTTCTTTTAATTCTTCAAAAAATCATAAATAATTGAAATTGCATGTTTTTAATTGGTTGTTTTTGCATATTTTCATATTTTTGTTAAGAAAATTATCTTACAAAAAAATTAGCATTTCATTTTATTTTCATATTTTTAGTATATTTTTCTTTTAAATAGGTTTAAATAATGTGTAGTTTAATGCATGATATTGATGATTTTGGTTTGGTTAGATGCTTTAACATTTTTGATCCATTCTTTTAGGGTGATGAGCATAGAACTTTAGCTTGTATATAAAATTTAATTCATAATTTTAGGATTTAATTTTAGATGATTTGTTTAGATGTGATTAGAGAACCAAAACTAGGGTTTAGGAGATAACATAGGTGTGATGAATCATTTCTTTTAGGAGTTGTAGTTTGAATCTTTGGGGTATGGGACTATAGGGGTTATGGGTAGCTAATAGATCCCTTAGAAATTACTAGGTTTCCCCTATTCTACTATTACTATTAGTATACTGCTTGTATTTGCTTGACTATGTGGTGTGCCCTCTCTAGGGTATTTCATTTGTCTGTGTGGGGTATTGGGTTTGCTTGGGGATTGGGAGAGCTGAAGACTGTGATGAGGACTATTGAAGATCAAAGAGATTGAAGACCAACTTCCAGAGTTGATGAGGAGAGCATCTTGCTAGCAGCTGTTGAGGGTTATAGGGTTTAGGAGCTAGGCAGAGCTCTAGAGTAGAAAACTTGATTCACAAACATGGAAGGCCTTGTCTGCCTCCATCCTTTCTCTATGATTCAAAGTCTTTTTCAAATATCCACCTCCTTCCTTTGGAAGGATTAGTGAATGTATCTGAAAGATAGAACTTTTGAGAGAAAACTGTCTGTATCATGTTAATAGTCAGTGAGCCACCCTTGGTAGGCAATTGACTGTTGAACATCCATTCTATCTTGTTGACTGATATTCATCTTGAGATTGAGACTTGAAGAAAAGCCATTGCAGACTGATGATAGAGACCTTGACTGAAGGCTTGAAGACTGATGACAAAGACTTTGCTTGAAGGATTGAAGATGAAGACTGAGGCTTGCTTGAAGCTTGAGGACAGATGGAGATGACTTGAAGACAGGTGTTGATGAAGACTGCTGTGGCTGTTTACTTTTGCTGTTTATGATTCTTGATGTATTGATTGGGTTTCCCTGACTGTATTGTTTGTTGTTTACCCTGTTAGGTTGAAAGTGAATTCTGTTCACCTTTGCCTATTGTTTTCTAGGTTCGAGGTTGAGTGGGACTCCCTTGCCTCGCTTGTATTGTTGCACCCATGCATTTTACTGCTTTATTGTATATATGCTCTTGTTTCTGTTTCCGTCTATCCCTTAGGATCTCTGTTTCTCTCTGCGCAAGAGAGGAGCATGATAGACATTAGGTCTTAACCCATGCATGATAACATTAGGTTAGTTTGATTCCCTTTTCAACCATAGGATTAGAGTTCTGTCTCTTCTTTCTCAAAACAAACAGAAAAACACAATAAGATTTCAAACACAATAAAAGACACTTCTTCCGTAAAAGAATGTGAACTCATCAAAACGTCATTTTTGTCCGCTTGGACCAATAATCTGAAAAACCCTTTTTTTTAGAAGGAGATAAAAACAATCAAGACAGACTTGTGTTGTACGTGGCCCGAACTACGTTTGCTCTGATCTTTCATGCTGTATGAAAGTACGTAGGCATAGGATGCGATATCCTAGCAAGCAACCTTCCCCTCCTTTCCCGTAGGTAGGCGAACTACGTTGACTCTGATTTCTTGTCCCAGACGGGAATACGTAGGCATAAAGTGCGATACTTTGCCGAGTCATTTTCTTTTCTTTTAACCCCAGACCTTTAGTTTAGATAGAAATAACAATCCATACCCGAAACAAGCGTGGATCCCGTCGAGTACGACGGACGTGAGGGGTGCTAATACCTTCCCCTTGCGTAACCGACTCCCGAATCCAGGTTTTGGTTGCGATGATCATACCTTTCCCCGTTTTGCGGTAGGTTTACCTCGAGCGTTTCCTTTCCCTCCGTTGGGATAAATAACACACGGTGGCGACTCTTCTGTTCAGCCGGCGTCGATTTTCGCAGTAGCGACACTTACGGACGAAGAAGCATGAAATTTGGTGATGGAGAAGAAACATATTGAATATATTTACATCTAATTACCATATTTCAATGTGAAAATTGTAAATATAAATAAATTTGATCCTGATTATTTAATTTTAACTCTTACCTATATTATATAAAATATAAGTCATGGATTATAGTCTTTTAACTTTGTTTTTTGGTGGGGATAAACCTAAAATTTTGTGATGGAGTTGAAAAATAAAATATAATTAATTTTTTACACCTACTATATTCTATTATGTTTGGTGCTTAGTGATAAAAAAACATAAGACTTTGGGATGGTGAAGAAAAACCCTAAAATATTTGTCATTTATTAATAGTCTTTTAACTCTGTGGCTTACTAACGAAGAAGCATGAAATTTGGTGATGGAGAAGAAATATATTGAATATATTTACATCTAATTACCATATTTCAATGTCAAAATGGTAAATATAAACAAACTTGAGCCTTATTATTTAATTTTAATTTTTACCTATATTATATAAAATATAAATCATGGATTATAGTCTTTTAACTTTGTTTTTTGGTGGGGATAAACCTAAAATTTTGTGATGGAGTTTTAAAATACAATATAATTAATTTTGTATACCTACTATAGTCTATTATGTTTGGTGCTTAGTAATAAAAAAATATAAGGCTTTGGGATGGTGAAGAAAAAACCTAAAATAGTTTTCATTTATTTATAGTCTTTTAACTCTGTGGCTTACTGACGAAGAAGCATGAAATTTGGTGATGGAGAAGAAATATATTGAATATATTTACATCTAATTACCATATTTCAATGTGAAAATGGTAAATATAAATGAATTTGAGCCTGATTATTTAATTTTAACTCTTACCTATATTATATAAAATATAAGTCATGGATTATAGTCTTTTAACTTTGTTTTTTGGTGGGGATAAACCTAAACTTTTGTGATGGAGTTTAAAAATAAAATATAATTAATTTTTTATACCTACTATAGTCTATTATGTTTGGTGCTTAGTCATAAAAAAACATAAGACTTTGGGATGCTGAAGAAAAAACCTAAAATATTTGTAATTTATTTATAGTCTTTTAACTCTGTGGCTTACGGGCGAAGAAGCATGAAATTTGTTGATGGAGAAGAAACTTGTTGAATATCTTTACATCTAATTACCATATTTCAATGTGAAAATGGTAATTATAAATAAATTTAAGCCTGATTATTTAATTTTATTTCTTACCTATATTATATAAAATATAAGTCATGGATTATAGTCTTTTAACTTTGTTTTTTGGTGGGGATAAACTTAAAATTTTGTGATGGAGTTTAAAAATAAAATATAATTAATTTTTTATACCTACTATAGTCTATTATGTTTGGTGCTTAGTCATAAAAAAAACATAAGACTTTGGGATGGTGAAGAAAAAACCTAAAATATTTGTCATTTATTTATAGTCTTTTAAATCTGTGGCTTACGGACGAAGAAGCGTGAAATTTGGTGATGGAGAAGAAACATATTGAATATATTTACATCTAATTTACCATAATTCAATGTGAAAAAGGAAAACATAAGTTAATTTGAGCTTTATTATTTAATTTTAATTTTTACCTATATTATATAAAATATATGTCATGGATTATAGTCTTTTAACATGATTTTTTAGTGGGGAAAAACCTAAAATTTTCTGATGGAAAAGAATAATAAAATATAATTAATTTTTTACATCTACTATAGTCTATTATGTTTGTCGATTAGTGATAAAGAAACCTAATACTTTGGGATGGTGAAGAAAAATATTGAATATTTTTAGATGTAATATACCATAAGTCAATGTGAATACGATGAATATGAACATTATTTAGCTTTATTATTTAATTTTTATTGTTGTGCATATGTATAAATTATGGGTCATTCATTTGTAGTCTCTTAACTTAGTTTCTTAGAGGTGAGGAAACAAAAATTTTGGTGATGGAGAAGAAGAAAAACATAGAAATTATTTAAATCTATTATACCATAATACAATGAGATTATAGTGAATACAAATAACATTGAGATTGAATATTTTATTTTAGTGATTACCCATGTAGATATAATTTATTTGTCATTCATTTATAGGCTTTTAACTCTGTGGCTTACTGATGAAAAAACATGAAATTGTCTGATGGAGAAGAAACATATTGAATATATTTACATCTAATTTACCAAAATTCAATGTGAAAATGGTATATATATATATATATATATATATATATATATATATATATATATATATATATATATATATATATATATATATATATATATATATATATATATATATATATATATATATATATATATATATATATATATATATATATATATATATATATATATATATATATATATATATATATATATATATATATATATATATATATATATATATATATATATATATATATATATATATATATATATATATATATATATATTTGAGCTTGATTATTTAATTTTAATTTTTACCTATATTATATAAAATATAAGTCATGGATTATAGTCTTTTAACTTTGTTTTTTAGTGGGGATAAACTAAAAATTTTGTGATGGAGTTGAAAAATAAAATATAATTAATTTTTTACACCTACTATATTCTATTATGTTTGGTGCTTAGTGATAAAAAAAACCTAAGACTTTGGCATGGTGAAGAAAAAACCTAAAATATTTGTCATTTATTTATAGTCTTTTAACTTTGTGGCTTACTGACGAAGAAACATGAAATTTGGTGATGGAGAAGAAACATATTGAATATATTTACATCTAATTACCTTATTACAATGTGAAAATGGTAAATCTAAACAAATTTGAGCCTGATTATTTAATTTTAATTCTTACCTATATTATATAAAATATAAGTCATGGATTATAGTCTTTTAACTTTGTTTTTTGGTGGGGATAAACCTAAAAAAATTTCATGGAGTTTAAAAATAAAATATAATTAATTTTTTATACCTACTATAGTCTATTATGTTTGGTGCTTAATCATAAAAAAAAACATAAGACTTTGGGATGGTGAAGAAAAAACCTAAAATATTTGTCATTTATTTATAGTCTTTTAACTCTGTGGCTTACGGAAGAAGAAGCATGAAATTTGGTGATGGAGAAGAAACATATTGAATATATTTACATCTAATTACCATATTTCAATGTGAAAATGGTAAATATAAATAAATTTGAGCCTGATTATTTAATTTTAATTCTAACCTATATTATATAAAATATAAGTCATGGATTATAGTCTTTTAACTTTGTTTTTTGGTGGGGATAAACCTAAAATTTTGTGATGGAGTTGAAAAATAAAATATAATTAATTTTTTACACCTACTATATTCTATTATGTTTGGTGCTTAGTGATAAAAAAACCTAAGACTTTGGGATGGTGAAGAAAAAACCTAAAATATTTTTCATTTATTTATAGTCTTTTAACTCTGTGGCTTACAGACGAAGAAGCATGAAATTTGGTGATGGAGAAGAAATATATTGAATATATTTACATCTAATTACCATATTTCAATGTGAAAATGGTAAATATAAATAAATTTGATTCTGATTATTTAATTTTAATGTTTACCTATATTATATAAAATATAAATCATGGATTGTAGTCTTTTAACTTTGTTTTTTTGTGGGGATAAACCTAAAATTTTGTGATGGAGTTTAAAAATAAAATATAATTAATTTTTTATACCTACTATAGTCTATTATGTCTGGTGCTTAGTCATTAAAAAACATAAGACTTTGGGATGGTGAAGAAAAAACCTAAAATATTTGTCATTTATTTATAGTCTTTTAACTCTGCCTTACTGACGAAGAAGCATGAAATTTGGTGATGGAGAAGAAACATATTGAATATATTTACATATAATTACCATATTTCAATGTGAAAGTAGTAAATATAAATAAATTTGAGCCTGGTTATTTAATTTTAATTTTTACCTATATTATATAAAATTTAAGTCATGAATTATAGTCTTTTAACTTTGTTTTTTGGTGGGGATAAACCTAAAATTTTGTGATGGAGTTTAAAAATGAAATATAATTAATTTACCTACTATAGTCTATTATGTTTGGTGCTTAGTCATAAAAAAAACATAAGATTTTAGGATGGTGAAGAAAAAACCTAAAATATTTGTCATTTATTTATAGTCTTTTAACTCTATGGCTTATGGACGAAGAAGCATGAAATTTGGTGATGGAGAAGAAACATATTGACTATATTTTTTGGTGTAGCTTTTTTATTTCTAATTTTTTCCCTAACAAATTTATTTTATTACATTCTTTTATTAACTGTTATCTTTTTTATAGTATTTCTCTAAATTAACTTTAATTTTTCTGTTATGTTCTTTTGGCAACTCTTATTAAGTTTTTGTTTTTAATTAGTTTGAAAACAGTGAAGTAGAAAAAAGTTGTTGTTAACATAAACATAGAGATTTTTTTTATGGAGAAGAGATTATTTTTCCAATTTTCATACTTTCTTTTTTTAATTTTAATATTCTCACTAACTTTTAAAGTTTAACTATTTTGATCGATTCCTTTACCTATTTTTAATTTTATTCATTTCATTCTATTGTTTGATTAATAGATGAATATTATTGAAATTTATTTTGTATCATCGGTAATGCAAAAGAAAGAAAGAAGTCAAATTTCTTTGTGTTCTTATTATTTTTAATGTATAATTAAGTCTTAATGATAAATTCATTTTTTTGGTGTAGTTTCTTTAAGTATCAACAACATAATGCCGTTTTTTTTATTCATGTATCATTCCTTTTTTTTAAGTATTCTACCATTTCCTTTCTTTATCACATACTACCTGCATTTTTATCTTCAAAATTTTCATTTTTTCAATTGTTCTTCTTCAAAATTTAAAGATTCTTAAATATTTGAGAATACCTAATAACTTTAATTTTCTTACACATAGTTTCTACATCACTATTTTTATATATTTAATAATGATTCTTAAATTTCTTTTTAGTTTTTAATGGATAAATCAGGCAAGATAGAAGAATGTGCAAGACAATGGGAAGAACACAGAGGCATAATCTTTCAAAATGTAACAGATATAAATCATTCACTTATAATTATTTCTATAGGTTTGATTAGTTATTAAAAGTTATTCATTTTAATTATATTACTTTGTAGTTTTTTGTATTTTTGAACCAACTCTATGTAAAATTATTATTAAAGTTGTTAATTATTATATAAATTCTATTTATTATATCACAATTCTAATAAATTTATTAATATCTGCGAACACTCCACCGAAGTAGATACGTAATACTGAAAAATGTCTTATGTATTTGGTTTTGCAATGTTGATTGATTATCTCTCTTCTTTTCTCTCTTAAATTATACGTTTAAAACTAAAGAAAAAACTCATCTCTCTCATTTTTATTTTTATTTTTTTTAATATTTATGTTATGTTTTTAAAGAAACTTGAAGAAACTATTAATTTCAAAAGAGGCAGAATGCTACATATATGCGGCAAAACTTGAAGGGATTTCAAACGATCTTTTTTACACAAATATATATTTTCCATGCAAATATTGAAATAAGTGTACATAAGATACTTCTATGGAATTGTACATATATTCTAATTTATTCACATTTCTTAAATTTTATTTATTATATATTTTTCTCTTTATATGTTGTCTATTTTACTTAGTTTTTGAAGAATAATTTATATGTTTTTTTGTCTAACAAGAACATGAAACTTTTAATCTCTCAAAATTTTGTTTATTTCACTTTATGTGAGATTAATTTATTTGTATTTATCTCCCTAACTTTTATTTATGATTTATTTTATTCTCATAAAAAAAATTCTTTTTATAATATTTATTATGGTTTCTCTAAACTCTACTTAATATATTCTATAAATATTATTTATTCTATAACTATTATCTATTTTATAACTATAGATAAAGATAAAGAAGATAGATGATTTTGGACAGACCTATTTCATTCCCATTTTATTCTTTAAGTTGTACGCAATTTATTTAATTTTTAAAAATAAAGTGCTAACAAAATGATACGGTTTTTTATAAGATGAGCATAACTATCAAAGTTGGTTTTTTTAATGGAAAAAAAATCAATTTTGATAGTTATGCATCTCTTACAAAAATGATGGAAGTGCAAAACATACTTATAAATGAATAGAAAATGGAAATTTATTCATTCAGTGGCAACATAAAAAAAAATACATCATCATACTCCACTATTTATGGTTTGTGAAAGATAAATAGAGAAAAAAATTCTTCATTTTCATCTCTTATTTGATCACCAGTCTCTAATTCTTTATCATACTTCATTGTTAATTGATATGAAGTTTATTTTCTTTTACAATGCTATGATTATTTCTTTAAGAGATAATTTGCCTTTATTTTAGAATCTATTTTGTTGATTTTGCATTTGGTTGTTGCAACTAAATATCAAATTATATTGATTTGGTTAGAGAATATTATTAAAAACAATGAAACGTTATTTTTAAGTGTCTTTCTTTTTAAACCCATTGGTCTTAAAGATAAGAAATATATGAATTGTTTATTTATGAATTGGTTCATCTGTATTTAATACAATACTAATAATATAATAGAAAACGAACAATAAATATTAAAGATTACACACACCTCCAAGATAATGCAGGGAAATGAGAATCAAATGTTAAAACATTTCTTAAAGTATTGCTTCAATAAATGAAAGAGTTTTGTTGCAACAATCTTTGGAAGCATACTTAATAAAAATTAAATTAATAAACATATATATATATATATATATATATATATATATATATATATATATATATATATATATATATATATATATATAATTTAAATTAAAACCAAAATCAAATAAAATATATATTAATGAATTACTTCATTTATTTTGCAGTGAAACGAGAGATATTTCTGATTTTGATTCCATGGTTGACCTTCCTATTAAGCAATAATGTAACTTAATATCCGTATTAATGTTTATGTTTAGTTGCTTAATAAATTATGAGAAAGATTTTTGTTCTTCTTCTATCTAAATCTTCTTATGGTTTTGACTAGTCTATAGCAATATATAAATACAAAACTTAATGTTTCATCATATAAATAATTTATATTAAAATCAATATAAATAGTTTATAGTAAAATTAAATTTATAAAAAAAATACACTGTTAATATTTTTGCGCGTTAGCGCAAAAAAAAAAAGCGGACAAACGGGCACTTCCGTGCCCGTTTGTCCGCTTTTTATAATGTCCACACGCGTCAAAATACGAACGGATGTTTTTTATTTAACTTTGATTTAAATTTAAATTATTTATATAGTAAACTTTGTAATATACACTCATCTCTCTCTTCCATCCCCGTCTCTCTCTTATAAATTTGATGAAAGTGTTTAGAGAGGAATTTGTAGAGTAAATTAAACAACATGTACATCCCCTGCAAATATGTATGATCCACACATGACTCTTCTCGTGCTTGTCCGTTTTTTTAATGAGCATACACGTCAAAAAATAAACAAATATTTTTTTTAAGTATGATTTAAATTTAAATTATTTGAACACTAAATTTTATGATATGCATCCTTATGTTTGTAAGAAATTTTAAAATGTCATTTATTTAATTAATTAAAAGTTAAATTATTTTCAAATTAAATTTGTAAGTAATATGAAATTTATTGTGCATCTCTGTTTAACATCAAAAATAAAAATCGTAAATAAAAAATTAACAACAAAATTAAATTAATTTAAGAAAGTGACTGGTCAGTGTTTCTATTTTTCAATAATTCACAATAATTTTTTTTTAAATATTTTTATTTAATTTATTCATATACATATTAAATTTTGTTTGCAATATGTAATATTCATGTATTAAATTTTGTTTGAATTCAGAAACTCGCATTGTGACGTGACTATATTCAACCGATTTTTTTAAGCAAATCAATAATGTGAGTGAAATAATTTGGTGGTTACGAATCCCGTATTATGGAAAAAGAAAATAGATTACACCAAAATTAAGTTTTGTATTTATGTATTGTTATAATCTATTGTCCGCTTTTTTAAAATTATAAACATTATTTTTTGTTCAATTTTAATTATTTATATGATAAAACATGTTATATACATTTATATTTTGTTTAATAAATATTTATAAAATTGAGGAGCTAGATAGAAGAATGTTTTTTTTTCTTCTTTAAAGAATTTTGCACCTTTTTGTTTGTACAACATCCATCATTTCATTTTACATTATCGACAAACAATAAAATTATAAATATAAAGAAATATCAATCCTAAGTATTTTAGTTTTTCTCGAACAAAACTCATCATTTTATATATTTGTTCCAAAGAAATGTGTTTTGAAGAAAAATTCCACAAAAAATAACAATAAAATCTAGATAAAAAAATGATGAGTTGAATGAATTTTCTTGCCAAATAATTCTACATTTTTCTTTTGACTTCACGCAATTGAATCTCTCCATGTATTTTCCGATTTTACCAAGTTACATGAGATAAATATTAAATAAGAGAAATTAAAATTACATTAAATTAAAGTTAAATTAGGGAAAAATTAAAAAAACTTTGACTATTACAGAGTTACCAAAGATCAATAGTAGTTTCCAATGTCCTTCTCTCCATAATTTATTTTATAGTCCTTCTCTCTTTTCTCATCTCTCATTTTTACATTTTATTTGTTCTTGATAAATGTTTAGTGATGATTAAGTTAAATGAGAGAGAAATTAAATATCTATAATTTCTTTATTTTAATTCTATTTTTTTGATTGGGTTAAATAGAAATTGGAAGTTAATTATTTTGACACAATCATATAACTGTTTTTGCTATTCTATACATTTTTTATAACCTATTGTTATTGCAAGTTTTTTTTTAAATAATTAAGACAAAAAAACACAAACTAGAATGTGAGATGGTAGCAGTTTTTTAACTATCCATCCAGTTGGTTATTGTGAAGAGTGTAAAAAGGAATAAAATTATTCTTTTATGGGTAAAATTAGAAGAAAAACAGGCTAGACCAAAACAATGTATTGCTTTTCTATATTGTTATAGATTATAGGTTATAGATATAAATAAAAAATTTCATATATTAAAATATTTATTATATTAAAAACTGAAAGAAAAAAATTAAAATATTTATTATATTAAAAACTGAAAGAAAAAAATTAAAATATTGAGTAAAAATAATCTTTAATAGTCCATATTAATCTATCGTCAATGGTCCAACCTTTTTAAAGATAAATAAAATTTATGTAACAAAATTAAACTTCTAAAACACTAAGTAACTATTCAATTACATTAGAAATAGATTGTTATATTAAAAATTTCAAAAAAATAAAATACAAATATAAAACAGCACTACAACATACTTAAAAGAAAAAAATTCGGAACGTTTCAATACAAAATATGATTATAAACCACTAGTAATCTATTTATATAATTTAACATTACCAGCCACATGCTTGCATGTTTGTTAATTTGATCAGCTGTATCTTGATGAAAGAAGTGTCCTGACCCTTCAATTACATCTACTTTCTCGAGAAGTGGCAATCTCAACAAACTCTGCTTCTACATCACCAAGCTTCTATAATATTGCAATTGATAGAAACAACCACAAACAATAATTTTTTATAACACATAGTAGTCATTAGCATACACAACTCTAAGGGTATCAAGATCACTTTCTTTAGAAGTTATTATAAACATATAAATAAGAAGCTTATCTAAATTACTACATGGTGAGAAAGAAGATGATCATTAACTTCATGTACAACCAGAGTATATGGGACATAAGATTGAAGTAATTAAAAACTCCATGAATTTTTTTAAGAAGAAAGGAGTAATTAGTAATAGAAAAGCTTAGAGTAAAATGTCTTTTTGGAGGGTTGGGTCCTCCTTGGATCACCTAGCTTTGTATTGTGTATTTTTTATATTAATATATTCTTCCTTGATTAAAAAAAAGATTAGAGTAAAATAGTAATGACTTTTAAAGCATAAGAAAAGACACTAATATTTCGAACGTTGGAATCTAATATATGTGTTTGAGCGATAAACCTGAACAATATGTTTGCCATGAAGAAGAATATCACTTATTCTACTAAAACTCATAATAGGCATGACCACATTAAACTTGGCTATATAATCCACACGTGTTGATCCAGGATTATGACCATATCCTTAATGCACATCATATATTGAGTTCCTCTGTGCATAAGTCAGTAAAACAGACCTACATAAAGGTGATGGTAATAAAATGTATATGAATCATCTTCAGATAACCTTTTTCTAATCTCTTTTGTACTTTACTTAAATTTTTAGAATATTGAAGCACATTGAAATTAAAAATAAAAATTAAGTTAAAATAGAGGAAGAAGCAATTACCATATTGTGAGGGGATGTTTTCCTTCATTTTTCTTCACCAAATGAATGATGGTAGAAAGCATCATAAATTTTAAAATAGATATTAATGTGTCATATTTGTCATCAAATTTTAATCAAAAGATTCATACACTTCGAAGCATGCAGTTCATTATTCATTAGAAATATATAAATAGATTTAACTCATGGATATTAAATTTTAAAGATTAAAATCAAAACTATACAGTAAATCACTAATTATATTTCAATAGACATTTCATTAAAAAAGCAATATATGAATAAACTTCTAAAATAGAAAAAATGATTATTCATTAATTTAGTGATTCAATTGTGTCAACCACATATGTATAATAAAAAATTCACTATCATTTTTGGTAATGGCTATTTATTCCAAGTACATGTTATGCGGTGTTACTGTATTATAAACACACCCATTTGAATCTCTTCATCAGTTGAAAACGAAAAAGAAACCATAGATAAGCAAACACTAACAACCAACACACGTCCACCTTTTTTCCTTATTTCTATGAAATGATTCTAAAAATTGTGTGGCACCAACAAAAAAACAAAAAATAAAAATAATTAATTAGAAGAATAAAATTTCAAGTTTTAATTAGAAAAATAATAAAAAAAACACATTATCATTAGAATTAAGAATCACTTAAATTTAAAAGAGATCAAAGAGTAAATGAAAGCTTACAAAACATCAAATTTTCTAAAATAATAGATAATAGATTCACCAGAGATTCTAAATGAACAATTTCTCTTGGCAATTGCTTAACCAATTTGGTAACTTCTCTTCTCTTTTATGTTAAAGAAAGGTCTAGAAATTGTAGAAAGTAGTTTTTTTTTATTTAGTGAGTCATGCTTAGTTATTAGGATAGTTTGATAGGAAGTTAGTGACTAAAAACCAACTTATAGCCGTTAGAAAAAAAGAAGAAAAAACTTACCCCAAAGGTTATTTAGGAATAAAAGAAATAGGCTACACCAAAACAATATATATATATATATATATATATATATATATATATATATATATATATATATATATATATATATATATATATATATATATATATATATATATATATATATATATATATATATATATATATATATATATATATATATATATATATATATATATATATATATATATATATATATATATATATATATATATATATATATATATATATATATATATATATATATATATATATATATATATATATATATATATATATATATATATATATATATATATATATATATATATATATATATATATATATATATATATATATATATATATATATATATATGAAAGATTTGCATAGCATGACATTTCCCATTTCTTTGTATATAAAAATAAATCAATTACTAAACTTTAAAAAATAAGATAGACACTTTTTCTATTTTGGTTTAAAGATAATAACTCATTTTCATTGGTACTACCAATTAAAAACTACACTTTTGTTTACTCAACACCATTTTTTTCTTTAACATACAATTATAATGATTATACCATTTTTTTGTCCATTTTCTTTCTCTTACACACATAACTTCTCTCATACCTTCTTTTTTTTTTTTTTTCGTTTTGTATTTATTTTTCAAAAATATGATCTTCTAAATTCATAGAGATTCACTCCACTTTAAAAAAAAATCTTCTTATATAACCACTAAGCTACACTTTCTTTATCTATTAAAAATTAAATGGAAAAGCAAGAGAACCATCCATTTCAATTTGGATTGGGATTGTAAATTGGAATAGCAACCGTAAAAAGTTAATGATATTTAGAAAAATTAATGATGATTAATGAATTAAGCATCCTACATGGATGATCCAATGACCTTAATATTCCATTCATTTAAATTAATAGGCAAATTTAAATTTAATTCCTTTTAATATTAATGAAAACCTCTCCCAGTAAACAATTAATAGGAAACTTTGTTTCTTTCTCTTTATTGTTCTTAAAGCATATAATAGGCAAAAAAAAACTATGCTATTTGAAACAGTTATCTTTGAAATTCAAAATTACCTCTTTTGACGATGGAATGCTAGTGTAATAAGACTAGAGAATATAAGCATGAATTAGTTTCAATCTTGATGTTGCTCTCTAATACAAAAACAATACAGAAGCAAACATTGGAACTTCCATAGGACTTCTAATACAAACAATGACAAAGAAGCAAATTATTAACCACCCACAAACCATAAATTATGAAGAATCATTGGATGAAACATTAAATGAATATGTTTTTTTTACTCTCTATAAATTTGTATTTATGTTATGCATCACACCTTGAGAAGTTTATCTATAAAAAAAAAACCAACTCTAGTAGTTATGGAGTTACCACAATTCAAAATAACTACCATCATTTAATAAAAACTTTATATATAGTTAGAGATAGTTTATCTAATTTTAATTTAATTATAAATTATTTATAAAATAATGAAAGATAATGATATGAAAAATAATAAACTGTTGGCGGTTAATAAATCGTCGTGTAATCGTCATTGTGAGAAAAAAATTAAAAATTAAAATAAAAATTAAAAAGGGTAAATTTGGAAGAAAAAAAAGCTACACCAAAACAATGTATTGCCTTTATATAATACTAGCGTTCAGACGGGCACTCTCGTGCCCGTCTGTCTGCTTTTTTTAATGCGCACAACATAGGAAAATAAACGTGTGTATATTTTAAGGGTAATATTGAAGGAAAAAAATAGTTTAACAGTCTTTGCTTCCAAGCTATCTACCCAGTATCCAAAGAGAATTAAAATTAGTTTCTGTTTTCATAGGACTTTTCAGTATTACCCTTATGAAAAGAAAGAATATATTACTAACGTTTATATGGACACTCCTGTGTCCATTTTGTCTGCATTTTTAATGAACACACGTTAAAAGATAAATGAATATTTTTTTTATTTAATTATGCTTTAAATTTAAAATTTTTAGGTACTCTCATGTTTGTAAGAAATTTTAAAATATCATTTTTCTAATTAATTAAAAGTTAAATTATTTTTCAAATTAAATTTTTAAGTAATATGACATTTATTTTGCATGTCTCTAACATAAAAAGTAAAAATTGTAAATAAAAAATTAACAATAAAATTCAACTATTTTAAGAAAGTGAATGGTTAGTGTTTCAAATTTTCATTAATTTACAATAAATTTTGTTGTTAATATTATGATTCTTTTTTTCCTCATGGTTAAAGATGTGTTTAATATGAAGGTCACACGTATAGAAATAAAAAATAAAATACTGAAATTATGTTATCCCTCTTTTTTATGTGTTTTATTTTGTATATATAAGTTGAATGAGTGGAAAGTTACTCAAGCAAATAGACACGGGAGTTATTTAATATTGTAATTGTTATAATTGTGTATACCTATTCCATTGAAAAAATCTTCCCATTTATAATACAGATCAACACTTTAAAAAATATAACAACAAAATATGTAAATTTAAATGACAGCTAATTCAATTATAATCAAACATCAAAGAAGAAAGATTAGAAACAAAAAATATACCACGACCAAATATCACTAATTATAATCAGAATTAAAATAAATAAAAAATAAGTATATGCAATGGAAAACGATAACTTGAAGAAAAAAAAGATAATGATTGAAAAAGAAATAAAAAGAGAGAAGAATTGGCCTGAGAGATCATAAGCTTGACCAAACATTGTTCCCACCAAGATAATGAATACAAATTATTTTTAAAATAGGGTAAAATAACATCAAAACAATGTTCTAAATAATTCATTTGAACACAAATTATTCTTAACTATATGAAATAAGTGGTGAACAACAAAAACTGAAACTATACGAATCAAGATGCATGAATTCTACAATAACAATTTAATTGTAAATTTGAGATGAATTATTCCATAGTCAAACATAAAGAATAAAAAAATTATATGCAACAAAAAAATATAAATAAAACAAAATTGTATCAAAGAAGGATGTAAAATTTAACATTTTTGTGTAATATAATTTCTTCAAACATTTATATGATTGAATTATCCCAAGATTTAAATGATAAATAGTAACATAATTGGTTAAATGACAAATTTTAAGTATAAGATAGTGATATATTTTAGATTGAGATAGATCTCAATTTTCCTAGATAAGATGGATATTACCTTTTTTTTCTTTCAAATTTACTGCTTGAAATTCTATTGTACATGCAAGTTTTGTTGGTAAAGTCTTTTCCTCATCCGTTGCTGCCATATGAGAAGGAAAAGTGACAGATAAAAATGAAGCAAAAATTTTCAAATATGGGAAGTTATTCAATTATCTTATATTTTGTTTTTTAAAAATATAAACGGTCACAAAATGGTTTTTTGATTTAAGAATGATGTAACCGTCTTTCACTTATTATAATTTATCTTTGAAAATAATAATTATTTGAATACATAAAGGGTAAAATAGGAAAGAAAATAGGACTATGTGCAATGTTTGGGGTTTGTTGTAGTTTTGAGGAAGTATCATGGGTTGGTTCCTGATATAGATTTGATGTTTGATTGTATGGATAAACTTAGTATTAACAATGGAGATAGAAATAGAAGATGATTTTTAACAATAGAGATAAACCTAGTGTCAAAACAAAACAATTAATGGAAGTTATAAATGTGAAGTTTTTGTGTGAGAGAGGGAAATTAGTTTTTTAATTGGTAACCAACAAAAGTTACCAACAATTAAAGTTATTTATAAAAATAATGAAGGGTAATTTTGGAACAAAAATAGGTCACACCAAAAACTTGTATTCCCTTTATATATAGTTATAGATGTGGACTAATGGAGATCAGTCACTACCCTTGGTAACTATGATCTATGATGCAATCAATCGATTACAAAATTCAGAATTTACAAATGAAGAGATTGAGGTGGTGTTGCAACGAGCATTTTTAGGAAAAAAAATCCATAATGAAATATATATTGCATGGTATATTGAACCGTAAAATCTTCCACATAATAAAATATATATTGCATTTGTTAATTAATAATTATTTAAAATATAAGAATGTGACTTAGTCAGAAGTTTTAAATGATAGAATTAATAATAAATATATTTATATTTAATTAATTAATTAAATAAATAAATTAGCGGAAAATCTTTGATGGAAACATTATAAGATTATATAATAGATATAGATAATACTTGTCATGTTTGTTGAGAATATTAATAAAGTAGTTTTTAAAGATAAATTTATTTATTAAATTATGGATCAAATAATTAAATTAAGAAAATTTTACAATTATTTATATGAGGATATTTTGGTAAAAAAATATATAATGTAAGGGTAGGGAAATAAATGATGGAATATGGGATAAAATTTCCCAAGTTTAATAACATATAAAGACAAACTCGGTTTAAACCAATTTTTATACACCTCTAAATACTAGTGTTAATTATGAAAAAACAAAACGAAGTTAATTAAAATAGAAAAAAACACAAGACATGAACTCATCTATTATGAGATCAGGCTGCAGTGACTTTCCACAAGAAAGTCACCATACCTTTTATTTAATTTCCACCACATGATCAATTTATGGCTCCGTATTAGTCCGCAGTCTTTCCTTTTTTTTTTTTTAAAGAAATTAATTAATTGAAAATGTTTCTAATTGAGCAAAGAAAAATAATTGTATGAAAAAAAAAACATATATATATATATATATATATATATATATATATATATATATATATATATATATATATATATATATATATATATATATATATATATATATATATATATATATATATATATATATATATATATATATATATATATATATATATATATATATATATATATATATATATATATATATATATATAAAAGTAACTAATAAAGAGAGAGAAAATTTTAAGTTTATTTAAAATTTAATTTCTTTTTTAATTGAAATAATATGATGGTTGTGATAATGAAAGAAAAAGAAAATTTTATTTTTATTTTTAATTGATAAAAAATAATGATAAATTATTTATAAAACTACGTGTTATGTTTATCACAATCTAAACATTCTTCTGAAATAAAATAAGAGATACACCACCATTACAACTCATCCACCACCATTTTAGCTCTTTACCTCCACAGTGCACGTCGTTGATGAACCGGACCATCGCAGTGCAGTTCCTCACCACCAGATCGCCGTCAGTCCTCCACCAAACCTCAACCTTCAATTTTTTTCTTTTATCTTCATTGTTGTGATGGTACATTCAAATTGTGCTTCTTTTCCTCTAGAGTCTTGTGGTTCATATAATATATATGGTGTTCTGTTAACATTGACATTGCGATTTTTTCATATTAGTTGTCAATATTACTTAAAGCATTCATATATCATGCTTACTAATATTTATTTTTTAAAAATACTTTTAATGTTGTTTTATTTAGATAAGATAATCAAATATGACTTCTTTTAAAATAGTTTTTGGGTTGCTTTATTTAAATAAGGTGATCAAATATGATTTCTTTTAAAATATTTTTTGGGTTGCTTTATTTAGATAAGGTGATCAAATATGACTTCTTTAAATGATGATTCGAAACTAAAAGATTAATATGAATTTTAATAATATAAAATACACAGGTCACTTTTGACTTGTTTATAGTACACAGGTTGGCTTTGGAGTTAAAAAATGTGACTTGTTTATAGTATACAGGTTGGCTTTGGAGTTAGAAAATGTTATGCAAATAAAAATAAAGACAAAAAAGAGAACGAAGCCAATAAAAAATTATCTAGAACAAATAAAGGTGGCATCGTGTGAAGATGAAGACTTCAAAATTGTTGATGACACTGTCGATTTCATGTATAAGAAAATAATTGAAGCTGATCACACGACAAAGACAATGACAATCATAACCATCATTAACTTTGTCATTTTCAAATTCTAATGTCATGCAATCAATGAAATTAAAGAAATAAACTTGTTTAAAGGGACAATTACAAAAGCAACATAAAAGTTGAATTGATAAAAAATTTATTGTAAAAATTACGATACATATCCGCTTAAAGAAACGAACTCGTTTAAATAGACAATTTTTATATTTGCATTTATTACGATGCTAATAAGTACCGAGTATTTTTTTCTAATATAGTGAAACAGAAATTGCAATATTTTATTGATCAAAGTTAATAGATTTTTTTTAATGTAATGAAACAGAAATTGCAATATTTTATTGATCGAAGTTAATAGATCAAAAAGTTATATATTTATTAGCACACGGACTATTTGTATTTAGGTGTATTTTTTTTATATCAATACATATACCTTTGTATTTTGGTATATTTTGTATATATTACATGTGCGTCTTATATTTTATATTGTGGTAATATATATTTTTTTCATATCAGTATATGTATTATGTATATATCAGTACATATTTTAACAATATTATGGTCAAGAAAGTCGTAATGTAATGAAGCAAAATTTCTTATTTCATTATATCCAAAAATTGTTGCTATGATTACAAAATGTCAATGACGAAATTAACTCCAATATTAACGACGAGATGACATGATGAGTACGAATATTATGGTGGCGGCAAGATGAGACGGTAACAGCGAGCACCAAGATGACGGCTAGATGACACGGTGACGACATCCACGTAGTGGCGACGGCGAGAGAAAACGATTTCTAGTCAACATAAAAATGATCGTTGACATTTGATCTAAAATTATTTTTGTATTTTTTGAATAAAAAGAACATGTGTTTTCATATGAATCGTTGGATTGATTGAATGGTGGATATTAAGTGAAAGTTATGGTAACTTTCACGGGCTAAAGTATCTGAAGCCCGGTCCTCCATTCTGTGAGACTGACGGCGCACGCGACACAGGAGGAAGAGCCGAGAAACGATATCTACGACGGCGCGACACAGGAGGAAGAGCCGAGAAACGATATCTACGACGGCGCGACACAGGAGGAAGAGCCGAGAAACGATATCTACGACGGCGCGACACCAATCTCCTCCGAGGTAATAATTGACACCTCCTTCCCTTCCCTTTCCCTTATCTCCGTTAACACTGAATTCCTTCACACATTTTGTTTTTGAATAAATATATGCAAAATTAGGGTTTTTGTTTATTTACCCACTTTTATCACTTGTCAGGGTTTCTCTGTATTAAAATAGTTCTTGAATTGTATTTGTTTTGAATGAGTATCTGCATTGTGCAATTACTTTTCTATTTGTTGTCACTCAGTTCTCAATCTTTGAATGCAAATTTTCAGAAAAATAATAATTCTGTTTCTCTCCTGTTGGGGTTCATTTTAATGATTGGAATTTTGTATTTCATTTCTCATCTTGCATATGTGTAGTTTATTTGTTCAACCCTAGCAAACAGTAAGGTTTTTGTTTTATTGTATGCTATTATTCAGATCATCCTTTGTTTTAGTCTTTCTGTGATTTTATTATAAAGTTTATAAAATGCATATTGAAAGAGTATACATTGTGAGTACACCTCTGCAAAAATGTGTGTCAGTGTCCATGTCTAAATCTGACATGGACACTTGTGATTACGTTTAATTTATTCAGCTTTTTGAATTATTACTGATATTGACGTGTCAGTGTGGTGTCATGTTTTTGGTGTCCGTGCTTCATAGCTTCTATTTAGTTCTGTTTTTGTATGTGTAATTTAATTGTTTAATTATATTTTGTAGGATGTATGTTGAAAGAATATACATTGTGACGTAGGTTTAGTTTTGTTCTTGTATTTCATCTTTTCAATTTGGAAGTCATTTGTATGTACCCTAAATGTTGTGCTCCTTATGTTACATTTGGCCGTTCCTTGTTCTTTTGAGTGTTAATAAGAATGTTCTCGTAGAGTATTTAGCTTTTGAGTGTTAACAAGAGTGTTTAACTTTTTAATCCATAAAGGTAGATTTTTTTATAAAAAACAACAAATTGATTAACTACAGTTAGCTTGTAAGGTGATATCATGTTCATTTGCTTGCATTGCTTGAGCAGCTAAAGAAATGAAATCAAATGTCAATTTTCCATGAACGTGTGATGATCAAATATCATTAGGAACTTTTGAGCCACGTTGAACAGTGTATTTTTATTCTTAGTATTTGGAGAGAGAAATGTGTAATTTTATTACTGTTAAACAGGTTTCTAGTACTCAACCTGATATGGATAGTGCTATTTTATCACTACTTTAGCATTTTATTTTTATGCAAGTTGTTTCTTTTAAGTGAATTTGTCTCGAGTCGGTAAATGAATATGCAAACTGATGTGTAACTTCTATTAGTATGGATTTTAATATATGCAGAGAATGTAACCAAGTATGTCAATTGATTGTAGTCCATTAATAAACCTTCCTGTCGGGCCTGTTGGAAAGTCGATGCCATATTACTTGTAATTAACTTTTGTAGTTGTAACAAGAATATTGTTGGGCCTAATTTTTAGTTTATGCACTTTTAGTTAATTCACTTAAAACCACACAAAATAAAACTCTTATTTAACGAAATGTGTTTCATTACTCATTCTTATAGCTTGTTAACTCTATTTACACAATTTTTGATTTGAAAGTAAAGTTAATGTAGCTCTAAATCTGTTTTTATTGTTATTTTTGCATTGATTTTGGTTTTTACATGTTATTCGTTTTAATTGTATTATCTAGATTGACCAATCCAAACAATTCAAAAAAATGTTAGGATGAGCCAATATGAACATCATGCTTATTGTATCAACCTTTTTTTTAATGACCATGATGCATTTCAGGTATGGAGGATCCCTCTGCCAAACCACTTGTTGAGCCTATTGATTTTGTTGACGTTTTTACTACTGACAAAAAATTTAGCACTCGAGATAGCTTGTTGGAATGGGTTCGAGGTGAAGCAATGAAGTTAGGGTTTGTTATTGTTACTACAAGGTCTGATAATGGGTCAGATAGAAGAAGGCAGTCAATTGTACTTGGATGTGAAAGAGGTGGCGTTTATAAAAAATCCAAAAAGCAGTTGAAATGCCAAGTCACAAAATCTAAAAAATGTGAGTGTCCATTTAGATTGAGGGGTTATTTTTTAAGCTCTGGTGTACGGAAGGTTAATGTAGTGTGTGGAAAACACAATCACAAGATGACCGAAAATTTACAAGGTCATCCTATTGCAAGTCGGCTAAATGTGGAAGAAAAGAAACTTGTTTATGAGATGATAAATAACATGGTTCTTCCAAAAGATATTCTTATGACTTTAAAAAAACGAAGGCCAAACAACGTGACTACTATCAAACATATTTATAATGCTTGTCGCAAATATAAAAAGTCTAAAGAGAAGCTGATGTTGTCGTCAAAGAAGAGCATCCAGAAATCTCTATTAAGGAAGAGATGGAAGCAATTCAGGTTCGGCCTACTAATAACGGCATACTAGTATTTAACATGTCTAAATTGGCCAATATGAGTACATTTAAATTAGCCAATCTAGACTAAGCGTTTGTTTGGTTTGGCATTTGAACACACTAACCCACGTCTAGTTATGATTTTTAAGTGATTTACTAGAAGCTACAAACCGGAGCTTTTGCTTAGACATGAGAAAATGATGTGATTTCAGGCTCATGTAAGTCTGGTTAATCCAAAACCAAACAGACGCCAAGCCAAACAAATCTTCACTTCAATTTTTATTAATTTTTTTAAGACATACTTTAGGCTTGGTTTCACAGTGCTGATTACAATACAAAGATATATATTTAAGATCGGTCGCGTCAAATAGCCTTTCTAGAAGCAACTTCACCTTGTCCATCTCTAGAGAAGGGTAATGGAAACCTACCAGCCTATCCAGAGACGACTTCACCGTGACGACTTCACCGTGTCCATCTGTAGAGAATGATAATGGAAAACTACCAGCCTTTCAAGAGACGACTTCACCGTATCCATCTCTAGAGAATAATAATGGAAACCTACCCGCCTTTCCAGAAAAGACTTCACCGTGTCCATCTCTAAACCTGGGTAATGGAAATCCTCCACTTGCTTATGATTTTGAAACTTTATTAATGTGATGTTCTTGATATGGTTTTAAACATGAAAATTTTTGTTGGTCTAGTTTAAACATGAAATATTAATAAAGGCTTTTAATTTTGTTTGTCATATGATATCTTTTTTTTTATCAAACTAATTAATGCAAGTATGAACATCACTCTCCTATTTTTATATATTTTTAATTTTTTTGGTCAAGTAGCATAGTGGGTGTAATTCATTATTTGTCGCGGATTCGAACCCGTGCCGCTGCATCCGACAGATGTTACTGTACAGCTATCAACTGAGGTGGCTCGACAAGACCACTCTCCTTATTTTGAATCATGATGATTATTCGATACAACTTTGTTTGTAATATGCTTTAAATGGTGTTTCATAACAACAACAGCTAGTCCATCAGCAAGGAAAGAGTTTGCATTTGAAATTTGTAACATCATAACTAAGTAACTTACACAATATTTTATGATTTTATGATTCTGATTAGTCTTTTAATTTAACTTTTGAGGGTGTATATTTTTTCAAAGGTATTACATGTCATAGTCGATGAATGCTAACTGATTGAGTGAAGTGTGCGAGAAAGTTATGGACAAGTTTATTATAGACTTTGCTTATAAAAACTTTTGAAAAATAAATTATGATTTTATTGTCTGTTAAATATTTGAACGTAGATCCATTATATTTTGAGGAAATTCAAAATCATCTTATATTTTTGCATGATTTTCCAAAAATATGTCAAATGGATATGGCATAGTGAGTTGTTAAACATGCCTAGTGTGTTGGAAAGACAGAAAGTTAAAGTTGATATGGACGAAAATGGTGGATACATAAAGTTTATCGAATTGTTTGAGTTCTCTTAGAAGGCAACATATTGCCGAATCATAGTATGCCGAATCATAGCTGAATAATAGTATTGTTGAGAAATGTTTGCATAATTTTTCTCGCTTATAAAGTCAAAATTGACATTAAGTGGTAAAAAAAAAAGTTCAAATGCGCTTTTGGTTTTTGTTAGTTTGCACAATTTAAATTATTGATTCTTCTATTATAAAATCTCCGTATTTGCTCTCTTAAGTTAGATTTATTTTTGATTTATTTGGTCTTCCATACAATTCTGATGATGTATCATGTTTTTTTAATGAGTTGGTAGTCTTATATGTTTTTCATGTCACCAAATATTTTTCATGTCATGTTTTTTAATTACAAATAACATTATTATAATTGTTTATAAATTATGGATACTAGATTAAAATGTCATCAGATTAAAAGTTTATCTTCCTCTTCCTCTTTTTCATTGTTCTTCGTCTTCTTCTTTCCCGAGTCATTGTTCTTCATCTCCTCACTCAGTTTCTTCAAGTTAACATCAAACCGTTCCATTAAAATGTCTCAGCAGTCCGGTTGTAGCCATGGAAGCAAGTCCTCAAGTCGTTTAAGGTACGTATGCAAGTGTGGTCTCGATGCTCTGTTGATGACGACATGGACAGATGCGAACCCAAGCCACCGTTTCTATGGCTGTGGAATGTATAAGATTCGAGGATACAAAAAATGCATTCACTTTGTTTGGTTGGATGAGGAAATGGATCCTAGGGCAAAACATATAATTTCTTCACTGGTAAAGAGCTTAACGAGGAGAAGGAGATGATTAACACCCACAAAGCAAAGGAGGACAAATTGAAGATGAAGGTGAAGATCCTGAAGAAACAGTTGAAGATTACTTGGACTTTGTTATTTGTAATGTTCTTTGCATTTGTTGGAAAAACAATGACGAAATAGGATATAGTTGATTAAGTTTGTATGTTAATTGATGGTGTAATGGTTACCATAGATTGATGTGATGATGTTATTGGTAACGTTCTTTGTAATTTGACTTAACAATGATGTAATGGTGGAAAGTTAATGGTTGAAAGTTAATGTTATGGATCTGTAACTTTTACATAACAATTACCATGCAAATGACTTAGAATTTGACCTATAACAATGACTTATAACTTACAATGGATTTTAATTTGACATAACAATGACCTAACAATGGACCTATAATTTGACCTAACAATTACTATGCCTTATATTTTGACAGTGGACATATAATTTGACATAACAATTACCATGCCTTATAATTTGACAGTGGACATATAATTTGATATAACAATTACCATGTCTTATAATTTGACAGTGGACATATGATTTGACTTAACAATTACTGTTCTGGACTAGACCGACATCTGTCCAACAATTGGGTAAGGCCAAATCCAGTCTAGCTTGAGGTTAGGCCCAATGTGACCATAGGGCACAATATAGCCGTTGGGGACATGTCCCCCACACGCTTGACAGTTTACGCGACCAACTGCCCCTTCGAAAGTGACGGAGGCAGTTGGACCAGGTCAAAGATCACGTGCTAGATCTTCCACCTGGCAGTCCCTCATTGGCCGATCAGATATTTCGGTCACATGTGGGACCTTGGCCCTGCGCTGGGGGGAACTATATAAATAACCTCTCTCTTGAGAGAGTCAGGTATTCTAATCATTCTTGCTCATACCTAAACACTCATACTTGCTTTCTCTCTTTAGCTCAAACACTTACTTTGACATTAAAGTACCTTGCAGGTACACCCTTCCTCTCTTACAATCACTGTTGCTACCCTACATTGAAGGGCAAGACGATCCATTCTGATCACACTAGATCAGCGGCGCCGTCTATGGGAAAACCAGCTCCCCCGTCTTTTTTAACCAAGATTTCTCAATCTTCCCAAACAAAAGACCAAAGCTACCTCTTTGAACCTTCATCGTCATGGCCTTCCACCGCAATGACGTCCAATAAGATTCCCTCCTCGCCGTTCTGGATTGTGACGAAACTCCCATTCCTGGAGCTGCCACTAGAGAAGTTGATCACAGAAGCGGAAAACCAACATCTCCTGACAATGTGAAGCCCCGTGACTAAGGTTTCGACCATGTATATGAACCTATCACCATTCCATAAGATGCTGACCCTTACACAACGACCCTCATCGCCGCCCTAAACAGATCTAACTATTTGCTCTTCCAGCAAGGAGAAAAAATCCACATGCTGGAAAACACCATCGGAGAACGGCCTCCCCCGCGGGGATCCCTTAGCCCATCTCGTCGGTCACATTCCCCTCGTCAGAAGCATCGTCGAGACAAATCTAGAAGCATATCCCCTGTCAAAGAACAATCCAAAATGGAGAAGCGTGGACATGAGACCATTCAAAAGCGCAATCGTACCCCTCATCGAAAATCCAGGCATTCCCTCGTATCTAAAAAGACCAGGCCTTCCGGAAAGCCTCGAGAAGAGCACCAAAGCTGACATGAACGTTTTCCTCGATGCAGCAGGAGCCGAGGACGCAGTTATTCGGTCAGCAGGTTGCCTAACACGAGCGACGAAGACAACGCAAGCGGTCCCCTGCCACAAGAAATCATGGACACCCACATTTCGCGCGGACTGGAGAAACCTCTCCCTCTAGCTCTCTATGATGGTACCATCGACCCTGGTGACCATATAGAAAACATTGAGGCCATGATGCACTACCACAATGTCCCTAGAGCGATAAAATACAGGTTGTTCTCCACCACCCTCAGAAAAGGGGCTATGACTTGGTACAAGAGCCTTTCTCGGGGCTTGATCACGTCATGAAGGAGTCTTATGGAGCAGTTTGCCCGACACTTTACTACCTCCAGGTGCCACCCGAAATCCTAAGCTACGCTTGAAGGTATCATCTAGGGCAGGGACGAACCTCTGCATAATTACGTCGACACGTTCACTAAGGAAGAGGTCGAAATCCGCACAACCGACCACATGAAAAAGTATCTGCTAGAAAAGGGATTGAGGCCGAAAAAAGACTTCTGCAAGGCAGTAGGATTCAACCCTTCTCGGTCTCTAGCCGAACTCCTCCTCCGGGCACAATCCTATATTCAATAGGAAGAAAAGGAAGCCGCGTGTAAGGCCAGAGACTCGAGGGACCAAGAGAGTTCTAGAGCATCGAAGAAAGACGAAGCAGAAACTTCCAGGCGAGACAAAGACAGGCGACAAGACGATTGTCCCTGAGATCACAAAGGTCCTGCAGGTCGATTCACCGAATACACCCTGTTGGCTGCTCTCCGCGAGCGTATTCTATCTGAATGTATCAACGCCGGATTCAAGCAAGGTAGCGTCCGATTCCCCAAGCCAACAACTTCGAAGAGCAATACCGACCGAAGCAAATATTGTTGCTTTCACCGCAGCCACAACCACGTAACAGAAGATTGCGTCCACTTGAAAGATGCTATTGAAATCCTCATCAAATTGGGCTACCTAAAGCAGTATACGTAGAAAGGAGAAGCCTCCCGAGAAGAAACGTCAGAATCCAAGAAAGATACGAAAGCCTCATCTTCTAGCCCTCCCCCTCTGGTCACCATGTCTATCTCGCGACCAGAGGACTTTTTCATCCCCAGCAGGTTCGAAGGGCCTGCATATTTTTCTACGCACAACCCCTGGGAGGCCTTCCCCGAAACAATGGTTATTTCCTGCGGCGGTTACAACGAACTCACGGTAGGATTAGTAAAGAGAAAACTCGAGCAACTGATCAACTGTAGTCCAGATCGTCTGTCAACACTCGAACAATTCCGAGGACGATCCCATCCAATCACTTTCTACCGAGAAGAGCTCCCTGGAGGCTCCCCTAACTCTCACATCCATCTTCTTATCAGAGCCAAGTTAATCCACGCCAACGTCCGCCAAATCCTTATCGATCATGGTAGTTCGGTGGACATTATGTACACCAACCTGTTCCGCACCCTCAAACTCGACCAGAAGAATCTGTCCTCATATGTAGGGTCAGATCTACAAGGATTCAACAGGGCCACAGCTAGACCCTTGGGATACGTAGAGCTCCAAGTTATGTTCAAAGAAGTGGATGCTGCCAAAACGATTAAGACTCAGTTCTTAGTCGTAGACTGCCCCTCATTATACCAATGCATCCTAGGGAGACCGGTACTTGCCGAACTAATTGTTGTCCCTTCCACAGTTAATCTTAAGATGAAGTATTATACTAAAAAGGGGCTTGCCGCTACTCTGCATGGGAACATCAAGGCCGCAAGATGATGCTTCGAAGCGGCTACCAAAGGGAAAAGTTCAATAAGTGCAGCACCATAAAGAGTCAAGCGGGCAAGAGACGAAGATCTTCCCAGCGAAGAAATCCAGCCCAGAAAGAAGCCAGCGCTCCAGGTTCATACTATCGACCTTGACAGCCAGATCCCAGAAGAAGGCGAAGAAGATACTCCAGTCTTAACGGGCAACTTATCCTCCTCGACTATTATGCGCCCAACCCCGGATGGAGAACTCGAGGTGATCGCGTTTGGGGACGACCTTAACCGAGGAGTCAGGATTGGCACAGGACCGCCAGATGAAGTGAAAGAACAACTAAAGACTTGCTTGAGGAACAACGCTGGCTTGTTTTCTTGGAGTGCCGCGAACATGCCTGACTTCATCCCAGAAATCGCTTGCCATCAGCTCATCATTGACCCATCTGCTCGGGCGATATCACAACACAGACGCAAGCAATCCGATCAGAAGACTGAAGCGACAAATAAACTTGTAAAAGACCTCTTAGGGGCCAAATTTGTCTCGAAAGCCAAGTATACAACCTGGTTGTCCAACATTGTATTAGTCAAAAAACATAATGGAAAATGGAGAATGTGCGTCGATTAAACCGATCTCAACCAGGCTTGCCCGAAAGATGCGTACCCCCTGCCCAACATCGATAAGCTAGTGGATAACTCCACCGGTTTCAAACTTCTATTCTTCATGGACGCCTACTCGGGATATAACCAGATCCCCATGACAGAGAAGGATAAGGAGTACCACTTTCATGACCTCGTCGGGCAACTATTACTACAACATAATGCCTTTCGGCCTGAAAAACACAGGGGCCACGTACCAGCGAATGATGAACAAAGTCTTCAAATCACAAATCGGAGACATGATCGAAGTATACATGGACGACATGATCGTGAAACCCCAAGAGGAATCTGATCATACACTCCACCTGCAAAAGGTCTTTGACCAAGCCATGGAATGTAAAATGCGATTCAACCCTGAAAAATGTACCTTTGGTGTAGGGGCAGGAAAATTCCTCGGGTTCTATCTCACCGAGAGGGGGATCGAGGCCAACCTCGATAAATGTCGAGCGTTTTTTGAATTCCCCGCACCTAAGTAAAAAAAATCCATACAATCCCTCAACGGGATGCTCACCTCGCTATCTCGCTTCGTGGCCAAATTCGTCCAACACGCCCTGCCTTTCTTCAAGCTTCTTCGGAAAGAGGCAACGTTCGAGTGGACAAAGGAATGCGAGTGGGCACTACGCCACCTCAAGCAAGCATTGTCCGAACCACCTGTTTTGTCACGACCAGACAGCGGGGAGACACTCTACCTTTATCTCTTCGTCACCAACGAAGCCATCAGCGCTGCCCTCATTTGAGAAACCCTCGACGGGAAAAAGCCAATATACTTCACAAGCAAAGCCTTACAAGAGCCATAACTTAGATACCAACAGATCGAGAAGGCCGCCCTGGCCCTCATCAATGCTGCGAGAAGGTTAAAATATTACTTCCTGGCCCACACAATAATAGTGCGAATGGACCAACCTATTAGGCAGCTACTTGGTCGACCAGATATGTCCGGAAAGATGCTCAAATGGTCCCTGGAACTGTCGGAATTTGATACCCACTACGAAGGCAGGAAGGATCTTAAGGCACATGTCCTGACCGATTTCGTGGTAGAAATGACACCCCAACATCCCCTTCCAGTGGGACGCATAAGTGGACTATTTTTGTCGATGGAGTGTCCAGTTCCACCGGCAGCGGGGCGGGCATCATCCTCGAAAACGAAGAAGTGATCCTGATCGAAGTATTATTGGTCCTGTCCTTCCCGACCTCGAACAATCAAACCGAATACGAAGCTTTCCTCGCAGGCTTACGACTAGCGGAGGACCTGGGCGCAAAAGAAATAAAAATTTTCACGGACTCCCAACTCGTAGCATCCCAGGTACGGGGAGAGTATCAGGGCAAAGACGACCACCTCGTCGAATATTTGACGCTGGTGCAAAAAAAGATATCCAAGTTCGAAACATGGGAAGCCCAACACATTCCCCGCGAAAGGAACGCTCGGGCAGATATCTTATCAAAGCTAGCTAGCACCATAAGGAAGGATGGAAACAAATCCGTAATACAAGAGACTCTTCCCCGTCCGAGCATCAGGAAACTGACAGGACTGCTCGATGTTAATGCCATCGGCGATAATGATTGTTGGATGACTCCGGTGCATGACTACCTCACCACAGGAAGGCTGCCTGAAGATAGTAAAGAGGCCAACATAGATAAACGAATGACCTGCTCATACATCCTGGTCGAAGGAAAACTCTACCGACGAGGATTCCCCATCTCCCTCCTAAAATGCGTCAAAGAGAACAAGGCCCCAAACATTCTCCAAGAAATTCACGACGGTATCAACGTATAACACTTAGGAGGAAGATCGTTGGCACGAAAAGCCCTTCGGACAGGATACTATTGGCCAACTATGCAACATAACACGAAGAAGCATGTCAAAAAATGCGATAGATGTCAACGCCACGGGGACATGCACTTAGCATCCCTCCAACAAGTTAAAGATTATGTCCTCCCCGTGGCCTTTCACCTGGTGGGGGATGGACATACTTGGTCCCTTCACCATGGGATCATATCAGAATAAGTTTCTGATCATGGTCGACTACTTCACAAAATGGATCGAAGCTGAGACCCTCACCAAAATCATGACATTTAACATACTTTGATTCTACAAAAGAAACGTCCCCGCACGATTCAGTGTACCCTAGGCTCTCGTGACCGACAATGAGACACAGTTCACGGATGGTAAATTTCAAGACTTCATTGCTAAACTAGGCACCAAGAAACACTTCACGTTCGTCGAACACCCCTAGACTAACAGACAGGCAGAAGTCGGGAATAGGGTGATCCTCTGCGGACTAAAATGAAGGTTGGGCATAGCCAAAAAGAGGTGGGCTGAGGAGTTACACAATGTGCTTTGGGCATACAGAACAACTTCTCACTCCACTACCGGGGAGACTCCCTTTCGACTAGCATATGGAACTGAGGTAGTAATCCTAGTGGAAATCAGAGAACCCTCGAGACGGATTGAATCCCCCCTCGACGAGGAACTAAACGACAAAGCATTAAGAGAAGAACTTAACCTGGTCGAAGAAATCTGATTAGGGGCAGCTCTCCATGAAGCTTCTCTGAAACAAAAAATAACCCTGCGCCATGACGCCTAGGTCATAAAGCGCGACTTCCAAGTGGGCAGCCTTGTCTTACGCCGAAACCAAAAAGACTCATGCAAGGGCAAACTGGCCGCAAATTGGGAAGGCATTTACCGGGTGAAATCGAAAATAGGTACTAGGGCTTATTACCTCGAACACCTAGACGGAGAACCATTTGCTCGACCCTGGAATGCTGAAAAACTCAAACAATACTACAACTAACATTAGTACAAGTAGAACGGACCACCAACTATTATACTCCCAAAGGAGGGTCGTCCAACCAAAGGAGAGTGTCCTGGTGCAAGCACAATCCTTAAACATTAACGAAGGCAAGTCTCCTCTCATGAAAAGAGCGAATTCTACGCTCGACGAGAAACTTAATCGAGCTCTGCCATCGCTGTACCATTGTGGCAGGACACCCAGCTCGCGATGGGAAAATCCAAGCCCTATCCTAGTCCTGCATCCGGCGAGATTGCTCTGCCACCTCGACAAGTTCCATAAACTATCGAGTAACACGACCAGTCGAGCAAAGTCTAAAAACAATCCGCATGGAAAAATAAACAAGGCATACAATGTCAAAATAAACATCCATCAATACACCCGACCTCATGGTTAGGAAAGTGTTTGAATATTACATAAATGTCAGGCATAACCCGACGATCAAAAGTACAAAAAATTGGCACGCAGGCCGAAATACGTTAAGTCATAAAAGTCATTCATCATCAGCGGGGATTTCTGGTGGAACCACCTACCTGTCGACCACCTGATGCAAAACACCCATCCCTTCGGTGACCAGTTGAAGGTCGGGATTTAGGGCCTTCACCTGCTCCACAGCGGCAGAAAACCCAAATTCAACAGCTCCAAGGGCGTCCTGCTCGAGAATACGTATTCTATCGACCATGTCTTGTCGAGTCTTCAAAGACTTCTCCTCTTCGGTTTCTTCTGTCACCACAGTCGAGGAGCCCTCCAGCTCAGTGACCCTGGTCTTCAAATTGGCGTTCTCCTCCTTGATCTTCTTCATTTCTTCAGACATCTCATTCATGTCCTTGAGAAGCGCAACCTTGACCTTATAGTTGCCTTTAAGGGTCTGCAACTAGTTGAATAGATCTGTCGTCTCCAACTCAAGTTTAGCCTCCTTGGCCTGTGCTTTTTTCAACTCCTTGAGCATAATAGTCTCCGCGTCTCCAAGGGTCATAGCCATCTCCAAACCTCTCATTGTCGCTGCAGCATCGCGACAAAGGATCGGCCTCCTAACCTTCGGACCAGTGGCCAAGATGCTCGATGCTTCCAGATTGGGAACCTGCACAGACCCCCCCCGGTCAAAAATCTTGTCTTGCAGAAAGCAGGAGGGCAGGGTGAATTTTCCCTTAGCAAAACCTGAGCCTTCGGCCAAAGACAAGCCAAGGTCATTTCGCTTCCTCTTCTTTTGAGGATCCAGGGTAGAAGGGTTAGAGGTGCTGCCCGACAATGGGGAAGGACCGACGAACTTCACCAGGGTCACCTGCTGCCTGACCGCATCCACCCTCGACGTCGAAACCTTTTTGACGTTTTTAGCTGCGACTGACTTGACCAAGAGTTCACGTAAATTCGACATCTTTCCTGCAAAGAAGAAATAAGAGGTCAGCACAACATTAAAACACCAAGAAAAAAGTTGAGCACATCATCTATCTCTAGAAGCTCGAAAGCCTCGGCCTCAAACCAACAATCAAGAAGAGCTTTAGTATTTATGTAACGAGCCGCCCGAGCGGGCTCCCCATCTTCAGAGTAGAGTATATTGCCATCCTTATCCACGACAATAGCAGGGGTAAAGCTCTCAACAAACGCTATCAGCGCTCGAAGAGACTTCTTGTCCTCAGAGAAAAACCGGTCGTGCTTCACAAGGAAGTGGTTTGTCCTATACTGGAAATAGGCATACACCCATTCCAAGGGATACTTGACATGGGACACACCACTTCTCGACCATCTTCCTTTAGCATATCCATAGTGACCAAAAAGCTCTTGGCCGCTTCAGAAAGGGGCTTTACGACCAAGAACTCTATGTTACCAGTCTTCTCATCGCATCTGATAAAGGTTCCCAAGCTAGCAGATATCAGACGGAAGTTACTATCACACCAAGCAATGTTGGGAATACCACTGCACACAACCCAAGCAAACCTATCTCTGTCCATCACCTCCTGGTCCCAAGGCCTGATCTCGTTGAACCATAACTCCAACCAATCACTAGCTTCTTTGATGAAAACCTTAATGTCTCCACCAGAACTGTCTTCCAAAAAGCACTTAGAAGCTCCCAGAGGTATGGCCTTAATGTTGAAGAAGCCTTCTTCATTAATGATCTTTTGGATATTATAAGCATTTACATCCTCCAAGACAACTCCCACTCTCATACTTTTTAACCTTTGTAGCCAATCTTCATCCACTTCAAGGAAAGTGCAAGATCCTCCTTCCCAACCCTTGCTATCAGACCTAGGCACACTACCACTTACCATATTTGCAAATGATCTAGCAGCTGTGACAAGCTTCTCAGAGCTTCTTGGTCGTCCATACTTGATATGCTTTCGCGCCTTCTCACTAACTGGATTCTTCAACTTTTGTTCCAAGCTAAACCTGGGTATGTTAGCATGCAACTTCTTACCTTCTAGAACAACACTATCAAGGTTACACACTAAAACTCTAGGATCATGCACCTTTCTAAATTTAGCGAAACCAAATCTTCTACCTCTCTTGTCACGCCTCCCAGAGATAAAAACTTCTGAGATGACTCCATATACCTTGAACACCTCAAACAAATCTTTAGCATTCATCTTGTCTGGGAATTCGATAACGAAGAAAGACACCGTTGGTTCCCCTTCTAGACCGCCTTTCCCATTGTTCTCCTTCCAGACTGGAATGCCACCATTCCATCCATATCTAGAATTCCTACCAATCCTTTCCCAGGCCATCAGTAACTGCACTCTCAATCCTATAGAACACCAGACGTTTACCAAGACCCCTAAACTCGAAAGCTAGGAATTTAAGCCGAAGATAACCACCTACTCTTCTGAAGATCGAAAAATGCAGCAAGCATCAAAATGATGAAGAGAAGAAAGTAAGAATAAGGGCAGAAATTAGAAAGAATTAGGGATTAGGGAAAAAATTGGGATTAGGGTTATGAATTTGGGGATGTCACTGTTCATGAATTAGGGAACAAAAGCTTTTATAAAATATGAAGGTGAGTCGAGTAATGAGAACATTAATACACACTTCAAACCCTCAATTTATTTCATAATATATTTTATTGTACACTTCTGAGAATTTATAATATTAAATATTGATCAATATTTTGATATTTGATTTGTATTTAGTACATGAAATGTATGTATAAATTTTGTTTAGATTCTTTTATTTTATTATTTGTAATGTAGTTTGATGGGAAAAAAATAAATATTTTTATTAAAAAAATTTGATTTTACTGCATACATGATGGCAGAACGAGGATACCAGAACCTAACCCGAATTTGTTTGGGACAAGTTTGAGTTTTAATTTTTCATCTTCGTTAGGGTGGAGAATAAAGATTATTTGTAGATTTAGATTTGAATTTTGGGAGATAAAAATTTTTCCCGCTCCGCCCTATTGACATACCTAATTGCCGACACAAAACTGAAAATACATTGATGAAATGTTAAAGTTGAATATTGAAGTAAACAATTGATATTAAAAAGTAATGTATTAAGTAATATCATTTCTGGAAGAAGAAATATTGTTTTTTTATTATTAAATTTTAAATTAGGAGGACAAGGGGCACTCAAGCACAAAACAAATTATAAATTCTTAACATTCCAAGAATTTAAACACCAAGCATAATAATCAAACTTTACCCTAGAATTGCTACCGTAAGCTAGCCAAAAACAAGATAAAAACTTGATATTATAAACAACGTCATCTATAGAAGAAAAAAAATTGTTGAACAAAATAACATTCCTCCTTAACCACAAGCTTCAAACCACTGTCATCCAAATCAAACTTGCCTTGGTTCTCTTAATCTTCTTACTCACGATCTCCCGAAAAGCAGCAAAATTCCAAACACAATTTGAAGAGGCCACCTCCCCCGCACCTAACCAGAAAAACACTCTCTCCCAACCTTCTTGCTAATACAACAATCGAATAACAAGTGGAGAATAATTTCGATATTAGCCGAAAAAGAAACACAAGTTAGATCAAGGCTAGAATGAATAATACCTCTCCTTGCTAGTTGCTCTCTAGTAGGAATCCTATCAAGTAAAACTCTCCAGGAAATTTTTTTTATTTTGGAAGGAACACATGTGAGCCAAATCTGTTTCAACACCAAAAGCTCTTTTGTTTTGTAAAGATCTTCTTCAGCCGTTAAATTTAGAAGAGAATAACAACTTTTCATCGAATAACAACCATCTAAGCTACTTCTCCATCTTACTTCATTGTTTGTGCCTAAGGAAGGAGACACTCCATGAAGGATAACCTTCACTTTTGCAAGTTAAGATTCAACTTCAGCAGGTAATGGAGTAGCAAACAAAGCTCTCCAAACCAACTATCCATTCAACCAAAAATCGAAGTTCGCTATAGTTGCTTCCTTCTGAGAGCAAACCTGAAACAACAAAGGGAAATATTCCTCAATGGAATATTCCCTAACCATCAACAATGCTAAAATAGAGTCGTTGTCCCGTTCCTTATCCCGAACGAAATGTTATCTGCAAACCAATTGTTACGCGAATAAGAATTCTTACCCAAAAGATTAATGACTTTCCACCAAACCGAGAGTTTGGTTAAATCACTTTGAACCTCTCTTTTCAAAGTATGATGTTGAAGATTGTCGTATCTTTCCGAAAGAAGTTCCCTACATATTACATTGTCTTCTTGCAAATATCTCCATTTCCATTAAATAACTCGAAATTTCTGACTCCCAAACCACCCTCATCTTTTGATTTGTATACTTTACTCCATTTAATTCAATGAATGCCTTTCTTATCTTCAGTTCCGTGCCACAAGAATCTGCTTTGGAGATGAGTAATCTCCTTGATTACCTTCTTTGGTGCTTTGTAGAACGACACGAGGAACACCGGGAGACTAGACAAAACCGAATTTAGAAGGATAACTCTACCACTTATGAAGAGGTTTCTGCACTTCCAAACTGTCAACTTCTTCTTAAAAGTGTTGATTAAAGGATTCCACATTGCACTTCTTCTTGGGTTACAACCAACAGGAACGCCCAAGAATTTGAAGGGTATTGCATCAATATTGCAAGAAAAAAAGAGATATAACCACTAAGAAATCTCCCTTTACATGGACTCCATACAATTTGCTTTTGAAAAAAATTCACTTTAAGCCCCAACACAATTTGAACCCCATTAAAACCGCCTTAATACTCCAAATATTCTCCCAATTGGCTCTCCCAAGTATGATTGTGTCATCCACGAATTGTAGAATTCTAGGTTCCGTCGAATTTCTAACACTGAAGCATTCAAACTTGCCCGAGCTTGCTACCTTGTTGATGAGACAAGCTAAACCTTCTGTTGCAAGCACGAAAAGAAAAGGATAAATAGGATCTCCTTGACGTAAGCCTCGTTTGACAATAAAATCACCCATAGGACTCCTGTTGACCAAAATAGATAAGCTACTACTAAAGACGTTAGCTTCCATCCACTTCAACCACTTTGCCCCACATCATATGCTTCTAACAATAAACTTCAAGAAATCCCAGTTGACGCAGTCGTTAACTAGTTTGAAATCAACTTTAAGTAACAAACAATATTTTTTAAACTTCTTTGCGTAATCTAGAGATTCATTGAGAATGAGAACTCCATCCAACAATTGTCTTCCAAGTACAAAAGCGTTTGTGAGGGAGAAACAATCTTGTGGAAAACCCTTTTTAACCTGTCAGCCAGAACTTTAGACAAAATTTTATACAGACAACCGACAAGGCAAATGGGTATATAGTCACTCATGTGATAATGGTGCTGAATCTTTGGAACAAGGGCTGTAAATGCTGTCATGATTGCAACATGAGTAAAAATTATGAATAAATTCAAAGTTTAAGCCATATGGGTTCGAACTTTTCGAAAAATCACAATTCCAAGTAGCAGACTTAATTTCCTCTAAAGAAAAAGGTTCTTCAAGCAACTTACAATCTGCATCCAAAAGCACAGAGAAAAGATTAACATCCATGACAGGTGTTGGAGCGGTAAAACGGCAAGCAAAAATATTATTTTCAGAGGAATTTTCTCCGGGATTTATGTCGTCTCCACAGGGATCAGTGTGAGGGAAAGAATGTTGTTCGACAATCTCTACGTCTCTAAGCTTGCGTTTAAATGGTTTGGGATGAAAATGCAAAAGAAAAAAAAACAATAAAACAAGAAAATAAATACATTCTTAAGAAATGAGAAAACTCGTCAGGAGTTGTATTTCGTTCCACCCATCATGTACTAAAAAATATATGGATCAAATGCACGCAACCTAAGTCGCTCGTCAATATCATCACGTATCGCTCAGAACAGAGGTTATGTCTAACGCAGAGTCGAGAGATCAATGGTATCGTCTCATCGGTGATGTCTCACGCAACTCGACAATACAGAGCATTAAGAATCGATATCCACGTAAATATTAGTCCTAAATCTATGTCTAGAGTTTAGAATCTAACAGATGTTCATCTTAGATCGAGTTCGAACCGTATATGTCTATAGCAATCCAAACCCATTAAGTAAAAAATCAAGATAATCATTGATAAAGAGTTGTAAAAGAGATTTTATACAAAGATCCATAAATATACATACAATCAAGATAAACTTACATACAAACCCCAACAAATGAAAACTACATAGAGAGGAAGGAAGAAGAACACAAATCTCACGGTCTGTCAACTCCGATTGAAGTGGATTTGACTCTCGATCGTCAAGATGCACCCTCCAATGTTGTTTCTAAGCTAAATCTACTCAAGAATGTGCTTGATGAAGTTGGGGTAAAAAGTTCTCCAACAACATAACCTAAAAAAATGCTGAAAAGTCACTTAAATAGGCAAAAATGGGTTCTAGTGTTCGCCTAGCGAAGTCCCGTTCGCACAACGAACTTATGCCTCTTTTTCTGCTGCCAAAACAGTGTTTTCACGTGTTTTAGAACTTCCTGTTCGCATTGCGAACATGACAGCAAACCAGCACTCGTTGGAAAGCTTATTCAATGCTCTATAAGACAATGGCAAAATATCACTGCTTCTATATACCTACAAAAATGAGAGAAAAATAATTAAACTCAATGATATTTACATGATACGCAATATATACATTATAACGCAAACTATACAACATATGCACAAAAGTTGAAGTTTATTGGTTGAATTAAGACAATAAGTGTCAATTATTCACACACAAAATCAGTACAATTTAACACTTATCAATAGGTCCGTAGAAAATTCATTATGAGAATCTGTCTTGAAATAACCTCTTTATTTCCTCCTTCACTTCTTTAACATCCTCAATACTACCTCCACCCTCCGAAAGAACCGGAACAATGGAGTTGGTTCTTAGAAAAGAAATTGAAAGAAGAAATATATTAGAAAAGAAATCATTGATTTATTGTAAAGTTTTTTAGGGTTAAATATGTTGCAGTCTTTTTAAATATTTTAAATTTCGTTTTTATTATTTCAAAATATTTTTTTAAAAGAATGATCCTCCTAAAATTTTTCGTCCACACTTTTGATCCCTCGTGCAACTTAACGACGGTTTTTACATTTAGCGACGATTTTAACGACGGTTTATTACATAGCAACTGAATTAGTGACAATTTTAGCGACAATTTTAGTATCAGTGATAGAAAGTATGGATGCAATTTTTTAAGAGAACCATTTTTTAAAAGAAATATTTTAAAAAATTAAAAACAAAATTTAAAATATTTAAAAGGACCGAAAACATATTTAATTTTTGTTAGAATAGAATAATTTTTTATTGATTTTGAACCCATTTGAAATCACTTATAATTATTAAACTGGTTTTCTGTTTTATTTACAAATCAAAACCATTAAATATGGTTATTTAAGTGATTTGGTTAAAAATGCAGACCCCTAGAAAGAAGCAACGATACCAAGAATATACCCAACAGAAAACAGCAAAAACAAACTAGGAACGGACAAACAACCCAAAATAAAAGCACAACTCTCAAAGAAAGTAAAAGAATGGGAAATCCCGGCAAACACAACCGCCAAGTGGGTGAGGCCAACCACCACTAACCGCCACTCCTCCATGAAACAAAGAGCTTCAAACCTCCCCTAAACAATTTAATCACGGGTACAAATATTTTTAATTTTTACATTCTTTGTCTTTTCATTTGCAGCATGAGTAAAAATTATTCTTACCCTTACTTTGATCCAGATTTTGATACTCACTCTGAAAGAATATATGGTCCAATGTACGTACATAATGTTTCATTCCATATTCTTTAAATTAATTATTCTATAATATTAACACATGTTAATATTCTTCTGTTTTGTAGCTGCCAAGTTAGCATCGACAATGAAAGAATGGAAGATTGCACAGTGGTTAAGGTAAATAGGGTTAACAACCATGGTGTTCTTCTACTAGACATGGTAATGGTTTTGACAGATATGAACTTTCAAATCATCAAAAGTTTCATTTCATCTGATGCTCGTTGGTCCATGGATGGTGCGTTTTATTATATTTCTTCAACTTTACATACTCTATAGTATTAGTACAATATATCATAAGATAAAATCTAAAACTTTCTATACTTTTGTCATTGAAAAATTGTAGTATTTCATGTTAGAGATGAATATGGCAACAAACTAACTGACCAGAAAGTAACTGATTACGTCGACCAGGTACTGCAAATAATCCAATATTAAAGAAAAAATATGTTTAGAATGTTTTTAATTCTGTTACTTTTGATATATAGATTGAAATCATCCGCAAGGGAGTGCAAGAATACTTCACTGTCATTGAAATTACAATACAAGACTACCCTAGCTTATTTTTCGAGATTTTTACCGTGCTCGCGGATCTTCATTGCAACATTGTTGAAGCTCATGCATGCAGCTACAATACTATGTTAACATGTGTTGCTTATATCTCAGATCAATCCAATAATTCCTCCATCGACGACGCTTCTCGCGTAACCATCATTAAGGACCGTCTTACGATCGAGCTTCGGGGCACAGCTAATTCTAACATTGGTAGCATCAACATCATCCCTAGTGTTAAGATTTCAAAGCTTCTTGGATTCAAAGGTACAGTGACATGCACTATTGAAAGGAGGTTGCACCAACTAATGATTTTGGAAGGAAATTTAGAAATGGAAAATGAGAAGAGGATGGTGAGAATTGAAAGTTGTGACCAAAGGGGTTATTTAATAGTGAATGTTGAGTTTAAGGATCGTCCTAGGCTCATGTTTGATATTGTTTGTACCTTAACTGACCTGGACTACGCCATTTTTCATGCTTCCACCATTTCTCGTGGTGGTTGTGCATTCCATGTATATACTTTTATTCATATTGTATATATAAAATCTTTTGTTTCCTTAGTCGCTTCAATTATAATACTCACTTTTTTAGTGTATGTTGATGAATTTACAGGAGTATTTTATAAGGCACGTAGATGGATATACTTTGAATACAGCAAGTGAGAAGGAACGACTAATAAAATGCATAGAGACAGCTATTCAACGCAGGGTTTGTGAGGTGAAGCGTTAATCAATATCAGCCCGGATATAAGATCAGTAACGGAGGCGGATCGTTTGATATATATTCACAGAATTTATATCCGTTTTTTAATAGATACGGATGTGGATTTGATGATATTTATGTTTGTGGACATCCATAACTGTTAATATAAAAATTATTTAAATATTATTAATTTATTAGGTTATCTTTTTTATCATCTAAAAAGTTAGTTTCTCTCATATAAAATGCATAAAGGCAGCTATGCAACGTCGGGTTTGTGAGGTGAAACGTTAAGTGTAAATAAATCACATTTCAAGTCATGGATCTTTTGGAACTAGGATTAGATATGTTAGTTGTGAGATATTGGGTCGAACTCTAGTATTGTCGACAGAAGTTTAGCATTCTGTCAAAGTCTGCTCATATATTGTTGTTGAAAACCTACATGCTGTAGTAGAAATGTGTTCTAATATGTAGTTGCCGAATTGGACATTGTGTTAAGGATTCAATGCCCATTAGTTTAGTATGTTAGGTTTTATTATAAATAACATACTAGTCTCTCATCTTAAGTGTGACAAATCTTAATTAGGGTGAGAGAGTTACTTGTTATTCTTGAGTACTTGTAATTTGTTTAAAGAGAAAGTAAAGAATAACAGTTATAACCAATCCTTATTGCTGTTCTTCTATTTTTCATTGTTAACCCTACCCCTTGTGTGTTTCTTGATTATAAAGAAATCGTTTATACTTTGTTTCAAGGTATCATTTTTCACAACAAATTGGTGCGGTGAGTGTGGAGGAAAATGTTGTCAACAAAGTATGAGATTGAAAAGTTCACCGGAGTGAACGATTTCGGTATGTGGCGTTTAAATATGAAAGCTTTATTGGTTCAGTAGGATTGTTTGAAAGCGTTGAAGGGGGAGGCAGCCATGAACGTTGCGTTAACGGAAATTGAAAAGACGACCATGATTGAAAAAACCCACAACCCAATATTGTTGAGCCTTGGTGATAAGGTTCTCCGACATGTATCAAAGGAGACTACGATATCGGGATTATGGTTGAAACTGGAAAGTTTGTACATGACCAAATCTCTGGTGAATCGGCTCTACCTGAAACAAGCTTTGTACTCATTCGAGATGAGTGAAGATAAAATGTTGGATGAGCAGTTGGATATGTTCAATAAGCTGATTCTTGATCTTGAAAATATTGATGTGAAGATCAATGATGAAGATCAAACACTGCTGCTATTGTGCGCTTTGCCCATAACACATGCTCACTTAAAAAAAACTCTTCTGTATGGAAGGGAGTCCCTGAGCTTTGAAGAAGTTAAATCAACCTTGTATTATAAGGACTTGAACGAACAAAAGAAGCATAAACCTTTGACGGTTGGTGAAGGTTTGGTCGTTAGGGGAAAATTCTTGTGAAAGGATGGTAAGTTCGACAAGAAGAAAGGTAAAAGTCAGCAGAAGACTTATAGTGGCGAGCCATTTGGTATTCAATGCTATCACTTTAAGAAGGAGGGTCACACAAGAAAGGTGTGCCCTGAAAGCCTGAAATATCATGGAGGTAAGGATAATGGCAACACAACCGTTGTTCAAGATGACTTCGAGTCATCTGATGTCCTTGTGGTTTCAAGCAACAACTCAAGAAAGGAGTGGATTATGGATTTAGGTTGCACTTGACACATGACTCCAAACAAAGATGTGTTTGAGGAATTGTGTGTTCAAGATGGTGGATCAGCGCTGCTGAGAAACAACAAAGCTTGAAAAATTGTAGGTATTAGATCTGTGAGATTCAAGCTCCACGATGACTCAATAAGGCTATTGACTGAAGTCAGGTATGTACCTGATTTGAAGAGAAATTTGATTTCTCTTGGTGAGTTCGACAAGAAGGGATATGTTTTTTAAGGAGAGAAAAGTATCCTAAGAGTCATGAAGGGGTCAAAGAAAGTCTTGAGAGGCGTGAAGAAACAAGGCTTGTATACCCTTGAGGCTGAAGTTGTAAGTGGTTCGACAAAAGTTGCATCCATGAAACCTTTGTTGAAGTTAAAAATTTGGCACATGAGGTTAGGCCATGTAGTGAAAAGGGTCTGGTTAAATTGAGGAAATAAAATCTGCTTGGTGGAGACAAAGTCGAAAAGCTGAAATTTTGTGAACCCTGTGTACTTGGAAAATCTTACAGAGTGAAGTTCAACAAAGGAAAACAAAGAACACATGGATCCCTTGATTACATCCATGTTGATCTTTGGGGGCCTGCAAGGTGTCCATCATATTCAGGAGCAACATATTTTCTATCCATAGTTGATGATTATTCCATATAGTTATGGGTATTCATTCATAAGACTAAGGATGAAACTTTTGATAATTTCTAAGGTTGGAAGACTCTGGTTGAAAATCAGACTGACAGAAAGGTCAAGAGGTTGAGAACCGACAATGGCCTTGAATTTTGCAATGAGGCGTTCGACAACTTTTGTGTTGCCTCAGGTATTGCAAGGCACAAAACTACTACAGGAAATCTACAACAAAATGGATTGGTGGAAAGGTTTAATTGAACAATTTTGGAAAGAGTTAGATGCATGTTGGCTAGTGCTGGGTTAAAGAAGGTGTTTTGGACTGAGGCTGTTTCATCAGCAACATATCTGATAATCAGATGTCCTTCGAATGCTTTAGATATGAAGACACCTGGAAAAGTTTGGTCGGGACATCCACCAGATCTTGACAAACTGAGAGTATTTGACTGTGTGGCCTATGCTCACATTGGGCAAGACAAATTCGAACCTAGAGCTCTGGAATTCTTGTTCGTGGGAATGAAGGAGTCAAAGCTTATAGGCTATGGTTCTTAGAGCCAGGTCACATGAGGTGTATCACCATTCGAGATGTAGTTTTCAATGAAGTTGATATGGCCTTTAAGAAAATTGATGATGCTGACGAAGAGCTGGAATAGGGAGAGATTCCTATTGAGGTGGAACATGTTAATGCTGAATTGCGTATCGCAGATGAAGTCGAAGAAGAAGCAGAAGATGTTGTCGAAGATGAGGAGACTGATAATGATTACCTGCTAGCAAGAGACGGGTTGAGAAAATTCATCAAGCCACCTCAGAGACTTGGGTATGCAGATCTTATAACTTATGCCTTAATCTCTGCAAGTGAGGTTTAGACGAAGAACCTAGAGACTATAAGGAAGTTATGAGGAGTTGAAGTAAGACTGAATGGCTGAAGGCCATGGATGATGAGATGAAATCTCTTTATGATAACAAATCTGGGAACTAATCAAGAAACCTTATGGAGCCAAGTTAGTCAGCTGTAAATGGATTTTCAAAGTAATGGAAGGAATCGAAGGAGTGGCGTCGAAGAGATACAACGCAAAATTGGTCGCTAGGGGTTTCACTCAAAAAGAAGGTGTCGACTTCAATGATGTGTTCTGTTAGTTCTTGATTGGCAGGAATTTTGGTAAAACTAAGTGTAATCACAGGATGTCCTATAAGATATTGTGACATCTGTAGTCAGAATTAACAGGTGGCATTTTGTGATGTGTAACAGGTTTTCTCATGATGTCAAACCAGATGTCTTGACATTCATGATCCAGAACATTCTGTATGAATGTATGTGTGAGCATATCTTTTTGTGCAAGCTGGCTGCACATATCTGCTAGGGAATTTGCGTGATTCTATTTTGTGAGTAAAGGCGTTTTTGTTGTATCTTCTATGGATCAGATTGGATTTGATTTGGATTTAATATTAGAAGATCAACTGCTGTTTTGGAGATTGAGATCAATTGCATATTTGGAGATTGATTTGATTTGATTTGCTAAATCAAATCTGATTGATAGGCTGCATTTTATGGTAAAACATTGTTATGTGTGTAGATGTCTTGACTGATGTCATGACATACCTGTGTAGTGTTCTGCAGGATATGTTTGGTTAGCTAATACAGAGTTTATTGGATGTCAAGCTGAATGTTGTGACATCGGTATCTGCCAGCATGGGCGCTGTTTTGTTTTCTGTTATGTTTCCTTATTTATCTCAGGCTATATTTTAGGAAACTTTCTATTCAGTGCTGATCATGAAAGGAAACACCTATGGCCTATTTTTTAGCACCTTGAATTGTGGAGATTAGATTAACTTGGTTAAACCTAATTTATGCTACTTAGGCCTAAAGCCCATGCGCTGCATATAAAGAAGAGTGGCAATCCTTACTAAAGAGGGGGATATTTGTTGGAGTGAAGAATTCTGTTTGTGTGTTTGTATCTTCACGTGTGTTTTTGTCTTAGGTTTTCTTGTGAGCCAAGCAATTATTACCTAGATGATTGCATTGGACTAGTGTGGTTTTTTTAATTGTATTTTGGTTGCGTCACTCTAAGCTTTTAAGCACGAGTGCTATGTTTCTTGATTGAATCTTTTAAGCAAGATCAAGATTTGGTTGAAGTGTGTCTTCCTTTTGAATCTGTTTGTTATTTGATAGATATCACTGCTGTGATTGGGGGGGAGTGAGTAGGAACTCAGGTCTAGAGTTAGATTGAAATTGCATTGGGTAGGTCTTAAGTGAAGAGTGCAAACTAGTAGTTTAGCTCTGAATTAACACTGCTTATAGTGGATTTCCTCCCTGGCTTGGTAGCCCCCATAATAGGTGTGATTTGCACCGAACTGGGTAAACAATTTCCTGTGTTCTTTACTACTTTCGTTACTTGCTTACTGCTAAGTTTAATAATCTGTTCAGAAGCGGATGTCATAACATCCGATATAACATCGACTGTCTGTTACTAGAATTTCAATTGGCATCAGAGCAGGCACCCTGCTTGTTATTTTCTGGCTGAGATCTAGGGACGATAATTTCGGGTACTATGGACAAGGATGTAGGATTTGCGAATAGACCACCCATTCTGGATGGATCTAACTATGACTACTGGAAACCTTGTATGATAGTCTTCTTGAAATATCTGGATAGCAAGGCCTGGAGAGCATTTAACTCAGGATGGGAACATCCAGTGAAGACAGAGAAGGCGGATCAACTGTGCTAATACCTGAAGAAGAGTGGAGTAAAGAGCAAGAAGCTTTGGCTCTTGGAAATTCTAAGGCCTTGAACGCTCTATTCAATAGGATAGATAAGAATATCTTCAGACTTGTGCATCACTGTGAACTGGCCAAAGAGGTTTGGGATGCTCTCAAAACAACTCATGAACGTACCTCCAAGGTCAAGATGTCTAGACTACAGATGCTGACTACTAAGTTTGAGAATCTAAGGATGAAAGAGGATGAGACCATTCATGATTTCTACATGAATATTCTTGAGATTGCCAATACCTCAGGAGCCTTAGGAGAGAAAATGTCTGAAGAAAAACTTGTAAGAAAGATTCTCAGATTATTGCCCAAGAGATTTGCCATGAAGGTTACTGCTATAGAAGAGGCTCAAGATATCAGCAACATGAAGGTTGATGAACTCATTGGTTCCATCCAAACCTTTGAGATAGGAATGTGTGAAAATGCTGAAAAGAAGAACAAAAGCGTAGCTTTTGTATCAAATACTGAAGAGGACTCAGATGAAGGCAATGATGGAAGTGAGGAAAATCTATTAGAAGTTATAGCTATGCTTGGAAGACAATTCAACAGACTTATAAAAAGAATAGATCAGAAGACCAGACCTAATGTCAAGAACATCCCCTTTGACACCAGCAGAAGTGTTAAATCTGAAGAAAAGTCCAACCAAGGCAAAGGAATTCAGTGCCATGGATGTGAAGGCTATGGTCACATTAGAGCTGAATGTCCCACTTACCTCAAGAAGCAAAAGAAAGGTCTATCTGTCACCTGGTCTGATAGAGATTCTGAGAGTGGATCAGAAGAAGAATTTGCAAAACATGTCACTGCACTAACTAGTGTTTGTGTATCTGATGATGATTCTAGTGAAGATGAGCTGACTTTTGATGAACTTGCAGCCTCATATAAAAAGCTGTGTATCAGAAGTGCAGAAGTGTGTCAACAAGGGGAGAAGCAAAAGAAACTCATAAAGGAGTTGAAGGCTGAGAAGAAAGAGCATCTTGCAACCATAGACTCACTCAACAGTGAGGTCAATTTGTTGAATTCCAAACTTGATCAGATGTCAAAGTCTATCAGGATGTTAAACAATGGAACTGACACTCTAGAAGAAATTCTACAAGTTGGTCAGAAAGCAAGAGACATGTCTGGAATAGGTTTTGTTGGTGAACAGGGACCCACCTTGGGGTTCAAAAGGTCAAAACCTGAAGATCATATGTCAAAGCGGATGTCAAGAACAATGTCTCAACATCATGGGAACAGAAGCATGAACCAGACAAAGAGAAAGTTCCAAAGGTGGAGGTGTCACTACTGTGGAAGATTTGGACACATAAAGCCTTTTTGCTTTAGGCTGTATGGATTTCCCAGCCATACTCATCAAGTCAAACCCAAATAGGATACTCTTATCAAGAAACAACAATGGGTTGCTAAGGATGTTGCTCTAATAGCTCATACCTCTCTAAGGGTATCAGCCAAAAAAGACTGGTATTTTGATAGTGGATGCTCAAAACATATGACTGGAATAAATAACTTATTGGTGGACATCAAACCTCATTCTACTAGTAATGTGACCTTTAGTGATGGAGCTAAAGGGGAAATCAAAGGTGTTGGAAAACTAGACTGTCCTGGAGTTCCAGACCTAGATAATGTTTTGCTGGTGAAAGGACTGACTGCAAACCTTATTAGTATCAGTCAGATATGTGATCAAGGATTCAATGTCAGATTCACTAAAGAAGAATGTGTTGTCACCAATGGAGAAAATGAGGAAGTCATGAGGGGATCTAGATCTAAAGACAATTTCTACTTATGGGAGCCTAAAGTCTCAAATAACTCCACTGTTTATTCTATGGCCAAAGAAGACAAGGAGGTTAAACTGTGGCATCAAAAACTTAGACATCTTCATCTAAGAGGGATGAAAAAGATCATATTCAAGGAAGTAGTGAGAGGATTTCCAAAGCTAACAATTAATGAAGGAAAAGTATGTGGTGAATGTCAGGTTGGTAAGCAAACCAAGATGTCACATCCAAAGATTGGACATCTTACAACTTCCAAAATTATGGAACTGTTGCACATGGACTTGATGGGACTAATGCAGGTAGAAAGTCTTGAGGGGAGACGTATGCTTATGTGGTGGTTAATGACTACTCTAAATACACTTGGATAAGTTTCATCAGAGAAAAATCAGATGTGTTTGATGTTTTCAAAGATCTTTGTACAAGACTTCAAAGAGAAAAGGAAAGTAGTGTTGTCAGAATCAGAAGTGATCATGGAAAGGAGTTTGAAAATTCCAAGTTTGCTGAATTCTGCTCATCTGAAGAAATCAGCCATGAATTCTCTTCTCCTATTACTCCTCATCAAAATGGAGTAGTGGAAAGGAAAAACAGAACTATTCAAGAGTCTGCTAGAGCTATGATTCATGCAAAGAAACTACCTATGCACTTTTGGACTGAGGCAATGAACACAGCCTGCTATGTTCACAATAGAGTTACCTCGAGAAAGGGAACCTCCTCCACTCTGTATGAAATATGGAAAGGAAAGAAACCTACTGTGAAGTATTTCCATGTTTTTAGAAGCAAATGCTACATTCTGACAGATCGTGAACAAAGAAGAAAAATGGACCCCAAAAGTGATGAAGGCATATTCCTGGGATACTCTACAAACAACAGAGCATATAAAGTATTCAACTCCAGAACAAAATTCTTGATGGAATCCATTAATGTTATTATTAATGACCAACATGAAGAAACCAATGTCACAGAGGATGTTGAAACATTCCTTGAAACTCATACTGATGTTGTTGTCAAAAGTGAAGATCCTCATGTTGTACCTCCAGATTCTGAGTCAGAAGCTCTCAATAAAGGACCTTATATCAGAATCCAGAAAGATCATCCCAAAGAGCTTATCATAAGAGATCCCAACAGTGGTGTAATTACCAGATCTAGAGAGATCATCTCAAGTTCATGTTTTGTATCCAAGATTGAACAAAAAAATGTGAAGGAAGCTCTAACTGATGAATATTGAATCAATGTCATGCAAGATGAATTGGAACAGTTCAAAAGGAATGAAGTATGTGAATTGGTTCCAAGACCTGAAGGAATAAACATCATTGGTACCAAGTGGATCTACAAGAACAAATCTGATGAACAAGGAGTAATAACTAGAAATAAGGCTAGACTGGTGGCACAAGGTTATACTCAAGTTGAAGGGATTGATTTTGATGAAACTTTTGCACCTGTTGCAAGATTTGAGTCAATAAGGCTACTGTTAGGAGTTGCTTGCGTTATGAAGTTCAAATTATTCCAGATGGATGTGAAAAGTGCTTTTCTAAATGGATACTTGAATGAGGAAGTATATGTGGAACAACCTAAAGGATTTAATGATCCTAACCTGCCAAATCATGTATACAAATTAAGGAAAGACCTTTATGGATTGAAGCAAGCTCCTAGAGCTTGGTATGAGAGACTGAGTGAGTTTTTCACTATTAATGGATACAAGAAATGAGGGATAGACAAGACCCTCTTTGTGAAGGATGAAGGTGGAAAAATCATGATTGCTCAAATCTATGTGGATGGCATAGTTTTTGGTGGGATGTCAGATAGGATGGTCAAACATTTTGTCAATCAAATGCAATCTGAGTTTGAAATGAGCCTTGTTGGAGAATTAACATACTTTTTTGGGCTGCAAGTCAAGCAAATGAAAGATTCCATTTTTCTCTCCCAAAGTAAATATGCCAAGAACATAGTCAAAAAATTTGGCATAGATAATGCTAGTCACAAAAGAACACCTGCACCCACACATTTGAAGTTATCTAAAGATGAAGGTGGTACTAGTGTTGATCAAAGCCTGTATAGAAGCATGATTGAAAGCTTGCTATATCTAACTGCTAGTAGACCTGATATTGCCTTTGCAGTTGGTGTGTGTGCAAGATATCAAGCAGATCCCAAAGTGAGTCATATAAATCAAGTCAAGAGGATTATCAAATATGTGAGTGGAACTTGTGATTATGGTATGCTTTATTCTCATGGGTGTGACCCTATTCTATCTGGGTATTATGATGTTGATTGGGCTGGGAGTGCTGATGACAGAAAAAACACATATGGTAGATGTTTCTTCTTAGGGAACAACCTCATATCATGGTTCAGCAAGAAGCAAAATCGTGTCTCCTTATCCACTGCTGAAGCTGAATACATAGCAGTTGTTCCCAACTGGTCTGGATGAAGAAAATGTTAACTGAATACAATGTCACTCAGGATGTCATGACATTATATTGTGATAATCTTAGTGCCATCAATATTTCCAAGAACTCAATTCAGCATAGCATAACCAAGCATATCGATATCAGACATCACTTCATAAGAGATCTTGTGGAAGACAAAGTGATTACCCTGGAGCATGTGGCCGCTGAACTACAACTTGCTGACATTTTTACAAAAGCTCTAAATGCTACTCAATTTGAGAATTTAAGAAGCAAGTTGGGAATTTGCATTTATGAGGACTTATAGCAATTGTTTCTGACTGTTTTGATCAATGCTAATCCATTAGTTTATTATCTTAAATTGTGGCTAAAAAGGGGGAGAAGTAGTTGTACAGCTAAGTAGTTGTATGATATACAGCTTGATGTATGTCCCTAAACAGGTGGAAGATGTGTTGTGTTGTTGCTCTGATTGTATGCTGTGCTGTTGCTCTGATTAGATACCTTGTTCTGGTGTGTTTTTCTAGTGTGCTGAGCAGATGTGAAGATGGTAGCTGCTGATGAGCTGCTGATGTTGCTCTTTTGTTGTTAACAGGCTGTTGATCCTGTTAGATGTTAGTTGTGTTCCTTGTTGGAACTTAGCAGTAGCCTAGTTGCTTGTGCTTGGATAGGTTGTGCTCTACAGGTTGCAGGTAGTTTGTGTTTATGAGTTGTTTTTTCTTGGTGATTTGAATGGTTTGTTGTGCATCTGTTGAGGGGGAGTTTATTTGTTTATACTTCCCTTGATTTGGAGTTTTTTTTTCTGTTGTGCTGTACTCTTTTATGATGTTTTGATCTTGTGATTTGTTTTAGCCAAAATTTACCAAAGGGGGAGTTTGTTAGTACTTGATTGGCATGAATTTTGGTAAAACTAAGTGTAATCACAGGATGTCCTACAAGATGTCGTGACATCTGTAGTCAAAATTAGCAGGTGGCATTTTGTGTTGTGTAACAGGTTTTCTCATGATGTCAAACCAGATGTCTTGACATTCATGATCCAGAACATTCTGTATGAATGTATGTGTGAGCATATTTTTTTGTGCAAGCTGGCTGCACATATCTGTTGTGGAATCGGCGTGATTCTATTTTGTGAGTAAAGGCGTTTTTGTTGCATCTTCTATGGATCAGATTGGATTTGATTTGGATTTAATATCAGAAGATCAACTGCTATTTTGGAGATTGAGATCAATTGCAGATTTGGAGATTGATTTGATTTGCTAAATCAAATCTGATTGATTGGCTGCATTTTGTGGTAAAACATTGTTATGTGTGTAGATGTCTTGACTGATGTCATGACATACCTGTGTAGTGTTCTGCAGGATATGTTTGGTTAGCTAATGCAGAGTTTATTGGATGTCAATCTGAATGTTATGACATCGGTATCTGCCAGCATGGGCGCTGTTTTGTTTTCTGTTATGTTTTCTTATTTATCTCAGGCTGTATTTTAGGAAACTTTCTATTCAGTGCTGATCATGAAAGGAAACGCCTATGGCCTATTTTTTAGCACCTTTAATTGTGGAGATTGGATTAACTTGGTTAAACCTAATTTATGCTACTTAGGCCCAAGGCCCATGCGCTGCTTATAAAGAAGAGTGGCAATCCTTAATGAAGAGGGGGAGATTTGTTGGAGTGAAGAATTATGTTTGTGTGATTGTATCTTCACGTGTGTTTATTGTAACACCCCACTCTAAAACTCTCGCGGAAAAATAAGAGAAACAACAGAAACAATCAGAGTGCAGCAAAAAGAAGGTTTCATGACGACCGTCATGTATGTCACGACCGTAATGGTCATGACGAGCGTCATGGAGCTGTGACGACCGTCACACTCACAAATTCTGGGACGCATCAGAGGTGTCACAGTTTCAACTTAACAAAACACACACATCTGTAACAGAATCATTTCGTACATACGTAGCACAGAATTTGGATGAACAAATAACCACAGCTTGCTTAGCATCTCATTTACAAGGCAATCTATCATTTCGCAGCGAAATCTAATACACTTCCAACAGTAATAAAACCAAAGCAAGACCATGAAAGTCTGCAACTAAATTCCATTAAAATTCAGCAAGTAATTATCTTGCATCAATTCCTAAAACAACTAGTTCTCGATCACGAAATCATTATTACCGATTCATCGATCTAGTGCATACAACCAACATTTGGAACTATCCGAAACAACCAATTTATTAAAGAAAAATACTTAATAAAATTCAGCAACAAGTAGATCAACTAAAGCAGTAAAATCAATCGTTCATCCCCCCCAAGAGTGCTACGTATCAGAGCGACCAACGACACCTTAAACATAAAGCGACACTTTATTCCGGGCTAACTGCATATTACCACCAGCGGTGGTAACATACAACGTAAAGGGTGAGATATCAATAATATAACATAAGGCATGATAAAAGTCATGTTAGAATATTATCACAACATTATAATTCCAGCGGTTCGCAAAAGTATTATCAATAATTAAACCGCAATAATTCGTTATTCATATCCACAACAATTATCATGAAAATTCAGCAACTCATCAATTACTTGCAAATGCATAACGACACAACTCAACTATACAATTCAACAAATGCGACTCAACTATGCAACTCAACTGTGCATATGCATGTGGTACCATTTTGGAGTCAACACTCCACAACCGTCGCTAATCCAGGCCAAATAACGCCAATACAGGCACAACCGTCGCCAATCCAGGCCAAATAACGCCAATACAGGCACAACCGTCGCCAATCCAGGCCAAATGATATGCTATGAGACACAACTATTATGGACTACAACACAACAACAACAACCGTGCAACAAGGCATCAAGCCTACAACCAATTATCCATAACAGAAACATCACTATTTTGCATACATCATGTAATCACCATTTCAACCTATTCATGTCAGAGACAAATAACAACAACCATGCAACAAGACACTAAGCTTACAACCGATTATCCATAACAGAAACATCACTATTTCATATATTTCCTACAGATAATATATCCACAACTTTTAATCTAATTGAATAGGTACACAATAATAATGTAAACACAATTTTCAATCTAATAAAATAAGGACATCAGAACAACCCTCATCAACAAATGGGAAATTAGCGCGTGTCGGCGCCTTTTCCCAATTACACACAGAACTAATGACATAAACACTAACTCAGGCATAGACAAACATTAACCCTTAATATTTATCGACCTACGGGAACATTTACCCTTAATATTGCTCAACCTACAGGAACATTACTACGGGAACATTACTCCGGGAACATTGCTACGGGAACATTACTACGGGAACATTACTACGAGAACATTGCTACGAGAACATTGCTACGGGAACATTACTAGGGGAACATTACTATGGGCAACTAACCTTGCCCCATTAAGGGCAACTATACAGCATCGTACAACACTAACGATATAACACATTCATTCCTACACAGACAAACCTCGTTCCTAACATTTATCGATTAACGGAAACTATATCTATGATTCGATTCTCTACCTGAATTCGATCATACCTACAGTTATAGAATTGAACCCCACCCTTACCTTGAATAGAGGCTAATTCCAAGCTTCCGGTTCTGGTTCTGCTCTCCGACGACTTTTCTACAACTATCTTCCGATTTCTTTCCGACGGATAATTCTTCTGTTCCTAACTCCCCCACAGTCACGTTCCTTTTCCCTTCTCTTCAACCTTTTTCCTCAATTTTGATTTTCTGAGCAGTTTATCGTGTTTTTGCTCTTTCTCCCACAACTTCTCTAATAACTCTCTAATTCCCATTATTCCATCCAATAATAATAATAATAATAATAATAATAATAATAATAATAATAATAATATAATATTACTACTAATTATTAAATTATCCTTATTATTAATCATATTATATTATCAAACTCTCTATATTTATTAAATGGTTTTCCTATACTTTAAGGACACCCACCAACGCTCTCAGATACACTCCCACATAAAGACACACCCACAATTCATAAATAATTAATTTAAAATGAACGGGCATTACATTTTTGTCTTAGGTTTTCTTGTGAGCCAAGCAATTATCACCTAGATGATTGCATTGGACTAGTGTGGTTTTTTTAATTGTATTTTGGTTGTGTCACTCTAAGCTTTTAAGCACGATTGTTATGTCTCTTGATTGAAGCTTTTAAGCAAGATCAAGATTTGGTTGAAGTGTGTCTTCCTTTTAAATATGTTCGTTATTTGATAGATACCACTGCTGTGATTGAGGGGGAGTGAGTAGGAACTCAGGTCTAGAGTTAGATTGAAATTGCATTGGGTAGGTCTTAAGTGAAGAGTGCAAACTGGTAGTTTAGCTTTGAATTAACACTGCTTATAGTGGATTTCCTCCATGGCCTGGTAGCCCCCATAGTAGGTGTGATTTGCACCGAACTGGGTAAAGAATTTCATGTGTTCTTTACTGCTTTTACTTGCTTACTGCTAAGTTTAATAATATGTTCAAAAGCGGATGTCATAACATCTGATATAACATCGACTGTTTGTTACTAGAATTTCATGTTCTCTCTTGTTGTGAAGCACACGTCCATTCAAATGTTGCTTGCCACAGTGGCACAGTTCGACCTTGAACTAGAACAGATGGATATGTCGAAAAGGGGAAGGAAGATTGTGTATGCAAGCTGAAAAGAACTTTATATGGACTGAAATAATATCCTTGACAGTGGAATAGGAGGATCGGCAAGTTCATGGCATGCATAAGTTTTATTAGAAGTCAGATCGACCACTGTGTTTACTTCAGATTTCGACCTGGTAATTCATTTGTTATTTGTTGCTTTATATGGATGATATTCTAATAGCAAGCAACAATGTCGAAGATGTAATGAGGGTGAAGGTTGAACTTAATAAGGAGTTCAACATGAAGGATCTAGAAGTTGCGTCCAAGATTCTTGGGATTGACATCCGAAGAGATAGAAATCAGTCGAAATTATGCTTATCTCAAGAGGCATACCTACGGAAGATTCTCGAAAAGTTTGGCATGTTGAATTCAAATCCTGTTGTGACTCCGACAAACCCTTAATTCAAGCTGAGTATAGATCAGTGTTCTAGTATTGATGTTAAAAGAGCTTATATGAATAACATTCCATATGCTAATATAGTGGATTCTTTGATGTATGCTATAGTATGTACTAGACCCAACATAACATATGCAGTAAGTCATGTAAGCAGGTATATGGCGAATCATGGAAAGGCTCACTGGCAAGCATTGAAGTGGATTCTAAGGTACATAAACGAGTCTCTGAACAGAGTCCTAATTTATGGTGGAGCCTTGGGTGAAGATAATAAAGTAGAAATTGAAGGATATGTCAATTCTAATTATGCAGGTTGTATGAATTCCAAGAAATATATTTCTGGATATGTGTTCACTATGTTTGGCACAACAATCAGTTAGAAAGAAACACTTCAGAAGGTTATTGCCTTATCAACCACTGAAGCAGAATATATTGCCCTCACTGAAGTTGTGAAGGAAGCATTGTGGCTTGAAGGTTTTGCAAAAGAGCTAAAACTTCAAGGTCAAGTTGTCACTGTTAAATGTGATAATCAAAGTGCAATACACCTGTTGAAGAATTAAGCCTATCATGAGCAAACCAAGCACATTCATGTGAGACTGCATTTCATCAGAGGGGTAATCAAGCATGGAGAAGTCCAAGTGCTGAAGGTTTCGATAGATCATAATGCTGCTGATATGACCACCAAAATATTGCCCAGTTGCAAGTTTATTCACTGTATGCAGTTGATAAAGCTACATGAAGAAAGTTAGTTGGTTTCTTGATGTTATAGAATTTGTTCCAAGGTGGTGATTTGTGAGATATTGGATTGAACTCTAGTATCGTCGAAAAAAGTTTAGCATGTCGTCGAAGTCTGCTCACATGCTGTAGTCGAAATGTGTTGTGTAGTATGTAGTTGTCGAATTGGATCTTGTGTTAAGGATCCAGTTGTTTAATTTAGCTTGTACCCTAGGTTAGCTTGTAATGGATAATTGTTAAAAAGCTCATTAGTTTAGTATGTTAGGTTTTATTATAAATAACATACTAGTCTCTCATCTTAAGTGTGGCAAATCCTAATTAGGGTGAGAGAGTTTTTTGTTGTTCTTGAGTACTTGTAATCTGTTTAAAGAGAGAGTAAAGAATAACAGTTATAACCAATCCTTGTTGTTCTTCTTCTTGTTTTTCTTTATTAACTCTAACCCTTGTGTGTTTCTTGATCATAAAAAAATCGTTTATATTTTATTTCAAGGTATCGTTTTTCATCACAACACTAGTATTTTCATGACATAAAACTTAAGTGTAAATGAATCCAATTTTTATTTACTATTTACTTATAACATGTACACACTTTGTTTTTTAAAACATTAGGAAAAACATATCGTGTTAAGAAATGAGAAAATTGAGTCGAATGTGGAGCACAATGTATCCCCGACTTACTTTTTTTTTTGCAATAAGCAAATTTAATTCATCAAGGATACTAGGGGTACCCTAACCCATATACAAAAATCACACCTACAAATCAAAATATATTACACCCCAAGATACTAGATAAAGTCAAAAGGGTAATTAATCCAATAATAATAATTACAAATATACATTATGTATACTTGTAAAATAATTTTTTAAACATCAAGAGAGTAAAATAATTTTATGCATAACCAACTCAAACATCCCAAACTTCATTCTTAAACATAATTTGATTCCTAAAAAACCAAATGCACCAACAAATGATAGTCCATATTCCAATAGCATTATATTTAGCAGCTCCTTTCCTACAAAGACAGTCTATCCAACATTTTAAATGATCCACAAAATCCACATACTCACCTAACACTACACCTAGCCAACGACCAATATAACTTCAAACCAGCCTGCTTTTTGTACAACTAATAACTCCAAACCAACCTGCTTTTTGTACAATTAGAAAACAGATGCAGAGAACTTTCCTCAAACATGAAACACAATGTACAAATCAGTAATATTAAAAAACGACATCACTATAAATAGCCAAAAGAGACTAATATTGGTCTGAGTGTTTTTCTATAAATATTAAATTTATAATTTTTTAAGCACACATAATCAATCAAACAAAATATTTAATAAATTTTTATTCTTTAGCATTTTGTCTTTATTTTTTATTAGACATTTTTTAGTTCAATAATTCAATCCCCAAAACATCATACTTAGTAATTTTTTTTATAATGAGCAAAAATATATTATAGGGGATACAATGGTATCCTAACCCAGCAAATTAGTAATTGGATTGCCAAATTTACATTTTGAAAATAATCGGTTAAATGATGTGTGTAAAAAAGATAAAAAAATGAAGACCTCATTTAAATAAATAATAAATTATTTCTACAAATAAACATTTATAGCTTTTACAAATAGATATCTTTGGGTCATCTAAAACCATGAGTTATGGTTGTAATTACTAAGTCCTTGTTATAGGGGATGAACATTCTAGCGATACTTAGACACTTTTCCTTTCTCCTAAAAATGATATTTTTGTTGTCTTTCCAAAATTACTTTTATCCGAAATTTTTTATATTGAGAATGGAATATAACTTATTTTCTTCTTTCCAAAACTATCAACAAAACGGGTAGTGGAACAGAAAAATAAATTTCTTGAAAAATTTGTGAAAAAAATTACGATGTGAAATAAAAAAACTAAATTATTTATTTATTTTTACATAATAAATAAAATTTTCAATTATTTTTTTATAGAAATTTTGATATAGGAATTATTTATAATTTATAAAACAAATAATTTGGATGTAAGAGGTTCAAACCCTTGCCATAAATGAGAATGAACCAATTGTGGTGCAACAACTTTGATGATTTCACCCATAAATTTTATATTTATTAACATAATATTTTGAAATCATTTTAGTGTACAAATATATGGTGTATGATATAAAAATTTGCATCTAAAACCCACTTCTAATTTTTAATAAAATTTTCCTACATAATAATATATTCCTTCATAATAATATTGAAATTTAATAATTAAAGGAAATATTTAATAAAAATATTTTAACACATCTAACATTCAATTATTTAATATAATATCATTGCTATATATTCAGTTAATTTAATTTAATATAATATTATTTAAATCTCATGTTCAACCTTATTATACACTTTATAGAAAGGTGGTTTCCACTCATGTTCCCTGTTGCATAATTTTTTTCCCTTTAAATCTCTGATGGTAATGTAGTTTTTCAATTAGGTGGTAGCATCAATCTCAATTGGTACTCGAACATATTCTATTATTATGTGTACAATATTATGTGGGTAAAATATATTTGAAATTAAATAATTATATTTGTTGGCGCAAAGATAGAATAAATGATGAAAATAGGGAAATATTCTATTAAAGAGAATGACGGCAGAAGAAACAGTATTAAGAGTTACAATGATTGTCACCCTATTTATAGGCTAAAACTAGGATTACTAGAATAAGATAAAATACTGAAATACCCTCTAACAAACTTATGGGCTTAAGAAAGTAATATAATAAAATATGAATTATTACTAATACCATCCCTTAATTCATATTCCATCAAAACTTGTAACACCAATTCCATCCCTTAATCTGAGAAATTGATCAGTCTTGATAGCTTTCGTCAGAACATCTGCCAACTGCTTTTGAGTGCTGCAGTGTACAACTTCTAACACTCCACTCTGAACTTGATGTCTCAGAAAATGATACTTGGTCTCAATATGCTTGCTTCTCCCATGCAATACTGGGTTTCTGGCAAGGTTGATTGCAGACTTGTTGTCAATCATCAACTTCAGAGGTTTGTCTACCTTAATCTTCAGATCCTGCAACAGATTCAGAATCCACACAGCTTGGCATGCAGTAACAGCACCTGCAATGTATTCAGCTTCACAGGTTGACAACGCCACAACAGGTTCCTTCTTGGAACACCAAGAAATGGGACCTCCCGGAAATTTGAACAAGTACCCAGATGTACTTCTTCTGTCAACTCTGTCTCCACACCAATCAGAGTCTGAATAACTCAGAAGTTCTAATTCATACTTGAGCTGATGCAAAATGATACCTTTCTCAGAATATCTGAACTCCATCCCTAGAAAGTATGTCCATTTTGCCTAGATCAGTCATTTCAAATTCATTCATCAGAACTTTCTTGAACTTGGCTATCTCCTGTTCAGAACTTCCAGTCAATAGTATATCATCAACATATAAACATACCAGAGTCATATTGCCTTCAGAAGTATGCTGAACATAGACACCGTACTCCATCTCACATTTCTGAAAGCCTTGCTTCTTGAAAAATGAATCAATCTTCTGATTCCAAGCTCTGGGCGCTTGTTTCAATCCATATAGAGCTTTGTATAATCTGTACACCATCCCTTCCTGATTCTTTTTCACAAATCCAGGAGGTTGTGACACGTAAACTTCTTCTTCTAATGGACCATTCAGAAATGCAGATTTTACATCTAAATGCACCAGAGGCCAATTCCTGTTAGCAGCTATTGCAATCACCATTCTGATTGTTTCATGTCTTGCTACAGGTGCAAACACTTCAGAATAATCCAGCCCAGGTTTCTGTAGAAATCCTCTGGCTACCAACCTTGCTTTATGTTTGCCAATTGAGCCATCTGGCTTTAACTTCTGCTTGAAAACCCATCTGACGCTGATGGCTTTCTTGTCTTTTGGAAGTTCTGTCAGCTTCCAAGTCTTGTTTCTCTCTATAGCATCAAGTTCTTCTTTCATGGCCTTCAGCCAGAGCTTCTGCTTAAGAGCCTCCTCTGTACTTATAGGTTCAGAGTCTACTAACATGGCACACTGAATAACTTCTCCTTCAGAGTCTACTTCAGTGTCTTGCAGCATGTCAAATTCTGCAAATCTTCTGGGAACGCTTCTGATTCTTTGTGGTCTCTGAACTTGTTCAGAGTCTTGAGCTTCAGAGTTTCTAGCTTCAGATGATTGACCTCCAGAGCTTTGACCATCTTCAGAGTCTAGCATATTTCCAGAGTCTGAATTGCCACCAAGATCTGGATTGCCATCAGAGTCTGAATCATCAGAGTCTGGGTCATCTGGGTCACCTTCATCTTCTGAGTCTTCTTCAGAGTTTGAATCAATATCAGAGTCAGAGTCAATATCAGGGTTTACTTCAACTTCGGAAATTCTTAACTCTGGCCTTTCTTCAGAGGTTCTAACATCAGAATCAGATTGAGACTTATCCCAATTCCAAACTTCTGATTCCTTCACAATCACATCTCTGCTGAATTCAATTTTATTGGTTTCTGGACAATAGAGCTTGTATGCACCTGTACTGTGGTACCCTATCAGAATCATCACTTTGCTTCTATCATCCAGCTTCTGTCTTCTGGCTTCTGGAACATGTTTATAGCAAACAGAACCAAATACCTTCAGATGACTAACACTTTGCTTGTCTCCAGTCCACTTCTGCATAGGAACTATTTCCTTCAACTTCTTCGTAGGACATCTGTTGAGTACATACGTTGCAGTGGCAACAGCTTCTCCCCAGAGCTTCTGAGGAAGCTTCTTCTCCTTTAGCATGCTTCTCACCATATCAAGCAAAGTACGATTTCTTCTTTCAGCAAGACCATTGTGTTGAGGGGTATAAGGAGCAGTAACCTCATGCTCAATTCCATTCTCCTCACAGAACTTCTGGAACTCTTTGGAGTTATACTCACCTCCACCATCAGTTCTAAGAATCTTCAACTTCTGACCACTCTGATTCTCAGCCTTCATTCTGAACTTCTTGAATTCATCAAACACCTCGTGTTTGAACTTAATAAGGGATACCCATGTCATTCTTGTGAATTCATCAACAAACAACACAAAGTATTTATTCCCTCCAATTGATGCTACTGGAAATGGACCACACACATCAGAGTGTACAACTCCCAAGGCATGTTTTGCTCTTGGAGCAACTTCTGATGCAAATGGCAATCTTGGTTGTTTTCCTTCCATGCAAACTTTGCATGACTTTTCAGGCTTCTTAATTGCAGGAATTCCATGTACCAATTTCTTTGAATTCAGATGTTTTAGGCTTCTGAAATTCAAATGACCAAATCTTTTGTGCCACAGCTCACTCTCCTTCTCAGCACATGTTGCACTAAGACATTCTGAGTCTGCAGTTCTGACATTCACCTTGAATGTTCTATTCCTTCCCTGTTCTGACTCCATAATCAACTTCTGATTGCAGTCATACAGCTTCAGAAGATTGTCCTTCATGGTAACTGAAAAGCCTTTCTCAATTAATTGTCCCACACTCATCAGATTGCTTCTGATGCCAGGTACATACCACACGTTCTGAATCAATGCTGTTTTCCCCATTGTTCAGAGTCACTCTGACATTTCCCATACCTTCTGCATTAAGATATTTGTCATCAGCACATCTGATCTTTGTCCTCTTTTCAGAGTCAAAGTCAACCAGCCATTTCTTGTTTCCAGTAAGATGATTTGAACAGCCAGTGTCCATATACCACCAGTCTGTCAGATCCACATTATCAGATTCCAGAGGCCATCAATAGCACAGATTCGTCATCAGAGCCTCTGGCTATATTTGCTTCTTCTGATTTCTTCTCCTTGTTTGACCAACAATCTCTAGCAAAGTGACCAAACTTCTTACAACAGTAACATTGGATCTTCTTCTTGTCATACTTCTCTTTTCCCTTCTGAGCATTCTTTTGTCTATCAGAGGTTGAGGTTTCTGACTTCTGACCACCATCAGATCTTCTCTTGGCTTCTGACTGCTTCTGATACCTCCTATCAGAAATTGCTTTCAGAGCCTGCTGCTCTACTTCCCTTTCAGAAGTTCTCTCAGTCAAACGCAACTCTTGCGCTTCTAAACTGCTCTGCAGCTCTTCAATTCTCATTGTGCTCAGATCTTTGGAATGTTCTATTGCTACCACAATGTAATCAAATTGAGGAGTAAGGGATCTCAATACTTTCTCCATGATTGTTTCTTCAGAAAGACTTTCTCCACATGCCTTCATCTCATTAGTGATCAGAATCACTCTGGAGATGTATTCAGAAACTTTCTCATTATTCTTCATGTTGAGATTCTCATATTGCTTTCTCAAGGACTGAAGCTTCACCTTCTTCACTGATGCGTCACCACCATAACATCTCACCAGAGTGTCCCATGCAGCCTTTGCTGTTGTAGAGTCTGCAATCTTCTCAAACACGTTTACATCCACACATTGATGAATGAAGAACAATGCTTTCTGATCCTTCTTCCTTACTTCCTTCTGCGCGTTTTTCTGTTCAT